>JAOYNU010135071.1:0-24920 GCA_026745395.1 Tympanopsis confertula | reverse complement strand
ACTATATAAAATTAGTATATCGGGGTAGAAATTTCGTAAATTATAAAGAATAAAATAGTCTATAAAACTCTATATTAAGTATATATAGTACTATATCAAGTATATATAGTACTATATTAAGTATATATACTACTATATTAAGTATATATACTACTATATTAAGTATTTTTACTACTATATTAAGAATATATAGTACTGTGTTGATTTATAGGTGCTAGATGTTACGGGGTAAGACCCGTAGACCTAAGAGGTCATAAGCACGTGACTATATTACGAGCGGGGAAACCCTACTTTAGATTCTACGAGAGCTTCGTTTAACTTATTCTCGTTATCTAATTAATAAAAGTCTATCGGTACCCTAAATTACTATTTATTACGTATTACCGTTAATAATTAATTAAATTACTTTTTTAAGTTTTTATTAGCTTTTAAATTAAATAATCTAATTTCTTCTAGAGTTTTATTCCTTATTACGAGCGAGTTAATTAATTTAAGTACTTTATATACTTCCGAATTAGGTAATCTATATACCTCCGATTAAGCTATCTAAGCTTTTATTTAAACTATCTAAGTTTCTATTTAAGCGATTTATATCTCTAATTCCTCGTATAGTAAATTAATTAATACTAAGTTAATAAGAGCTTCTAATAGGCGATTTAAATTTTTAATACTATTTATAAATACTAATAACCTCTATAATAGGTTTTAACGATACTTATATTAAAAACGATATTATTATAACTATTAAGTTATTCGTAAGATTATTAAGATTACTAGATTTATTTATTTTTATATCTATTTCTCTAATACTTTCTATTCTATTCCTTATACCTACTAGAATAAAGAAATATACTCGTTTACCTTTACTTACTAAGTTCGATAGTTTTAAACTAGAGTATCGAAATTAGTAAAATAAAACTTATATAAAACTTCTAATCGATATAGAGGTATTTAGTAGTATTTCCGGTTAAATTACTACTCTTTTTATAGTTTTAAAATACTTAGCTAATAAGAACTATACTTTTTTTATTAGTACTATATTTAAAAAAGAAATACTTTTACTTTTAAATATTTAGATTTATTTAAACTATTTATATACTAACCTAGACTACGAATACGCCGCTTATATAAATTAAACTAACCTAAAATAAGGAACCTCGGATTTCGATATTTACTATACTAAATTTAAATACCTACTAATAGAAGCTAATAAATTAGAATAAGTTAAAAGTATTAAAATTAATAACTTTCGTTATAGTATAAATTAGTTAATTTAAAACGCTATTATTAGTAAGATTATTAAGGATATACTCGTAGAATAGGTCTAATAGTACTACTATATTTAGGCTAATATATAGATATTAAAAGCCCTTTCTACTATTTCTAGCTCGTAGTAGTACTATTATCGCTATTTCTACTACTCTTTTACCCTATAACCCTATAAATATCGATTTAAATCTCGCTCTTATATAATCTTTTACCTAATATACTTATAAGAATACGCTAAACTTAAATAAATACCCCGTCGGCTTAGGCCTCCCCTCGGAATTTTAGTATTATAGAAAGTACTCGAAATAGGTAATATAAGAGGAAATATTACGCCGAAAAGTAGTTAGTATTTACTTCTAGTACGGATATCTAGGTTATACTTGTGACGGGTATGACCCGTGTAATCGATCCGTCTATATTAAGCTATATCCGGATCTAATCTATACTTAAAGAGGCTAGGGATAATAGTTAGCTAGGTAAAGTATATAAAAAGGGGGAGGGTATATATATTAAAAAACTCTACTCCTTATCTAAAAAATATACTATATTTAATTACTTAAATTTCCGGATTATTCTTACTCTAATATACTTATAATAATATTTTTTAGATTAAAGTAATAGTCTTTTTATAAAGTAATTTTAAAATAATAGAAGAAGAATAGGGGTATATAGGTAGCGAGAGCGTATCGTAGTAACTAGTACTAGAGGGGCTAGCTATACCCTAGAATCCGTTCCGGCTAGAACCTAAGAATTTATAGATAAGATATTAACCTCTAGAGATTAGAGGAAATACCCTTATATTTAATATAAATAACCTATAAGTAAAGTACTTTTTAAATACTAGTTTTAATAATTTATATTTAATTTTAGAAGTTCTTATTTAATAGAATAAAGAAATTACTTTTTTAAAATACTAATTAATAGAATAGTTACTAATATTAAGACCTCCCTTAATCGTAGCCTAGATATAATAGGGTACTTAGGAATAATTAGGGGTATTAGCCGATATCCGACTAGTTTTAGGCCTTATACTACTACTAGCTCTTATAACCCTACCTACTAACTTATAAGTAGTAGCCTTTTAGTATAAGTTATTTAAATAGTTTATAAAGTTCTTAGGTAACCCTAGAGATTATTATTTCTAGGAAATATAAATACGTAATAAAATTAAACTAAATAAAGATATACTAGAAATATAGAAGAATATCTAGTATAGTATTTACTAGTACTTATATAGTAAAGAATAGTAAATAGTAGTAGCTTATTACGAATAAAATACGTACTTAAACCGATTTTAGCCCGAGTTTTTAGAGGAAATCCGAAGAATTTTAAGAGATTTAGCTAAAAAGTAAAAAGTATAAATAATACTAGAAATAATTAAGTAAAAATAGTCCGAGAGGATCTCTATATTTCGCTTATAATTTAAATAAATAGCGAATAAAGCCCGGGGTATCTACTAGATTAAAGTAGATAAAGCCCGAACCCTAGAGAAAGCTTTTAACTATACTTTTAAGATATACTTTTTTAAATAGAGAATTAATCTAGTAGATTATTAGGGTTATTACGAGATTCTCGAGATTATTAAAATAAATATAGATAAATTAATTAAACTAAAGTAAAGATAATAAATAGGGTATACTAGGGGATAATCGATATTTATTTTTCTTTAAAAAGATATAAATATAGTAATAATAGAAGTAAATAGTACTAATACTAATAAAAACTAACTATAAGCTTAAACCGAAGTTAGCTAGGTTTAAAAAGGAAATCGAGTAAATACCTAATTAGGTAGAATAGCTAGAATAACTACTAGAGTATACTTTACTTACTAATAGTATAGGAATACTAATTACTTAAAAAGGGATTACTTTTAGCTTCTAAGAACTTAATTAGTAATAAGAGTTAATTAAATTAAAAGAGAAAAAGTTAGGGATACCGAGGTAGAGGAGATTATAGAAGAAGCGGAAAATAAGTAACCCTTATTTAAAATTACTAGTAGGGGCTAAAAAGGGATAGTAATAGACTAAACCCGGAGGAGATAAAGTAGATAAATAGAATACTTTTCCTAATAAAAGCTATAATTAAATCTACTATTTCTAAAGTATTTATCGATAATAGATACCTCTATATAATTACTATAAATAAAGGGTTCTACTATAAGCTTAACCTACCGTATACTTCTATAAAACTTAGAGATTTTAAACTAGCCGATAAAATAATAATTAGTAAGGGAATATCGTTAATTACTTAAGTAGAGGTAGATCTAAGGGGTTAGAAAATAAAAATCTACTTCTATATAATACCCGAGCTCTCTTACCTTATAATATTAGGAAAACCCTAATTAGAAAAATAAAATACCGTATACTTTACGAAAGAATTTAAGATCGAGATTAGAATAATCCCGGGCTTCTCTTTATAGGAAAAAGGGAAAAATCCCGGAGAAATAAGGTAAAGAGGAAAAGTAACTAAATAAATCTTAGTAATAGCTTTTAAAGCTTTTATAAAATAGAAGAAGAGGGGAGAAGAAGTATAAGTAAGGGTAGTATTTTTAGTAAATATCGCTAAAATACTATTACTAAAAGTTCTAAAACTAGATTTATTACTAGTTTTACTTTTAGAAATTAAAGAATTCGTATTACTATTTGGAGAAATAAAAAAATACCCTATTTCTTTATAAGGGATTAAAAGATTATATTATTCTATTACTAACTAATAAAAATAGAAAAGAACTCCTAGTCTTTTAGGGTTTTTATATAATATATCGAGGGATATACTATTAGTATTAAGAAAGATATTATACGAATTACTAGAGAAAAGGTTTATTAAAGTTAGTTCTATAAATATTAGGGCTCTAGTCCTATTTATAAAAAAACTAGGGGGGGGGCTATACTTCTATATAAATTACCGAATACTAAATATAATTATAATAAAAAATCGATATCCCTTATTACTTTTTTAAGAAATATTATAAATACTAGTAGGGTATAAGTAGTTTTCGAAATTAGATATAATTACGGCTTTCTATAAAATAAGAATCCGGGAAAGGGATAAGAAGAAGATAGTATTTCGAACGAGATTTAAGCTCTTCGAATAGATAATTTACCTATTTAGGCTTAATAATAGGCTAGTATCTTTTTAGAGGTATATTAATACTACTCTTAGATAAGATCTAGGAGACTTTACTACTATATTTATAGATAATATACTAGTCTACTCTAATAGAATTTAAGAGGAATATTTTAAAAAATTAAAAAAAATACTTACTTCTTTATAAAAAATAGGTTTATTTTTAAATTTATCTAAATACGAGTTTATAGTAAAAGAAATTAAGTATTTTAGATATATTATTCGTATAGGAGAGGAGGTAAAGATAAACCTAGTAAAAGTAAAAGCTATCCGAGTTTAAGTAGTACCGGTATCCGTATAAGGAATTAGGGGATTCTTTAGATTTACTAACTTTTATTATACTTTTTTATTATATTACTTAGAATTAGTAAAGCCGCTAACTAAACTTATTAGGAAAGGAGAGCGTTTCGTATAGACTAAATAAAGAAATAAGGCCTTCGAGTACCTAAAGGACTAATTCTATAAGGCCCCGGTACTAGCCTAATAGGATCTAGAGTAGAAGACTATACTAGAGGTAGATTACTCCGGGTATACTTATAAAAGTATATTATCCTAAGTTAATCCGGAATTATAGTAGTTATACCTAGTAGTATACTTTAATAAGAAACTAGCCCTAGTAGAATATAATTATAAGATCGGGGATAAAGAAAAACTAGCTATTATCTACTACTTAAAAGAATAAAGAGTAGAGATTTAAAATATCTCGGAAAGGTTTATAATTCTTATAGATTATACTAATCTAACTAAATAAATAGAGAAAAAGATATTAACCGAAATATAAATATATTAGTAAGAATTTCTCTTTAAATTCTAGTTCTAAATAGATTTCTAATTAGGACTAGATAATATCCGGGCTAATACTTTATATAAATAAGAGTAGGACGAACCGACCTAGAACGACTTTAAATAACTAGAGAAGCTTATAATAATAATTAAAGAAGAGTAGATCGGGTATATTAATATAGTCTTTTTTACGGTCTCCGCTCCTATAAAAATAGCTATTCTAGTATATCTAATAGGTTTATCTTTTAAAATAAGAATATTCCTTAAAAATAAAGATTTAATAAAACTATAAAATAAAGCGATTTCTAAAGACCTCTAGTACGAAAAACTAGTTAAAATAGTAAATAAATAGGCTTAAAAACTCCTTAAAACCGATCCCTTAATTTAAAAGGTATAATTAGTATTAATTAGTAAATATATAATAAGAACCTAAGGGGAGCTTAGGTTTAGATCTAGGATTTAGCCCTTTTAATAGGAACCTCTTAGGATAGCTATTCTCTAGAAGATTTACGAAATACTAGAGTCCGGATACTTAAAGAGAGATAAATTAGTAGTTTACCTAATTAGGAATTAGTTCTAGCCGGGTAATAGCTTATAGATAAAATAATTCTAGAAAAACTATTACTAATACCGATATTTAGAAGTATAAAAAGATAAAAAGAAAAAATTATTATTCCTTCTACTTATATTAGAATACTTATAGTTTAAATTATTAATTAATTTTATAATATATTTTCTTATAAAGAAAAAAGGAAATACTACGAATATTATAATAATAGTAGACTATCTATTAAAAAGTATATAGCTAGAGCTTATAACTAGTACTAAAGTAGAGATAGTTACGAGAAGATTTTTCTACTATTAGTAGTATTATTATAATATACTTTAAGCTATAATATCGGATAGAGGTTATTAATAGGAAAACTTATTCTAGAGATACTTTTATAAACTAATAAGGGTTTAACTAAGGATATCTTCTACTTACTACCCTTAATTAAATAGGGGTCCGGAGTAGGCGAACTAAGATATCTAATAGTATCTACGAATATTTATTAGTTAGGCTTAAGACGACTAGGAAGATTACTTACCGGTATATATAGTAGTAATTAATAATTATATTTTAACCTCGGTAAGAATAACCCTTTTCTTTATTATATACGGATACTATCGAAGATAAATTAAAATTCCTCTTACCCTAGTAATAGGGGAATACCGGATATAAGAATAAAAAACTAAGGCTTTTATAAAACGAAGTAAAAAGTTCTCCTAATTCTTATAAGTAAAAATAAGCGTATTATAATAAGAATAAGAAATATAAATAAATAAGAAGCGCGCCCTAGTAGAAAGATTTAAAGAAGGAGATTAGGTATAGGTATTATTAAAGAATTCCTCTATAAATAGGCTAAATTAAAAGCTATTTTAGATATAAAAGTAGTATTAAATCTCGCGAGTTATAAATCTATATAATATCTAATTTAAAATAGTAGGGTATTATTTAACCTTTTATATAGATTAATTAAGAAGGGATTTATAAGACTTATTACTATTATAGAAACTAGAGGAATCTAAGACCCCTACCTTTATTATAAGCCGAAAAGGAGTAAGAAGAAGAATTCGAGATAGAGAGGATCCTAGTTATAAGAGAAAGAAAACTCTATAAAAAAAGAAAGACCTAGAAGTATATTTTAGTAAAATAAGTAAGATATTCGGAATTTATATAAGAACCCTAAGAGGAGGTAGATTATTTATAAGTATAAAAAGAGTTTATAGAATTATAAGTATTAATTTAAAATATAGTAATCTAAAGCTAGTCCTAGAGTACCCTAATTAATTACTCTAAAAGAGTTATATAGGAGTAGAAGACCGATAACTCGGAGGACTTATTATTAGAGTTATCCTCTACTACTATAGGTTTAGTCTCCTATCCTTTTTTTTTCTTTTTCTTTTTATTATTCCTCTTCGCCTAGTCCTTATAGATTTAGTTCTTTTTTATCCTTTTCCTTTTCCTTTAACCCCTTTTATAAGATTAGGGGTAAAATTAAAGGGAGGAGGGTTATTAGTAGGAGAAGAATTACTCGTAGGAGTTATAAGAATTTTAGAAAAAGTAGAGATTAATAAAGGTATAAAAATAGAATAGGAGTAATTTAGAGAATATATATATACTACTAATAGAAGATAATAAGAGTTAATTACTAAAGTTTAATTAACTTATTCTAATTAATTAGGAGAGTTTTATTAATATCTAAACGAGTCTTCTAAATATCTATAAGCTCCTAGAGGAGATAAGCCTAGTCCTAAATAGTAGCGGTAGTCTCCTCGAGATTATAGTAAGAGCTACGGTTATAAGTAACTAGAATAAGAATAGATATAGCCTATTTTTATAACTAAATAGTAGAGTTTTTTACTAATATATAATATAAGTCGGTAATAAGAGCTTTATAAATAGTCCCTATAAGGTAGGGAGTAGGAGTCGAAGTAGTATATTTAAATAAAATATTAGTAATATCGATAGTTTTAGGATTATCGTAGAATTATCTAAAAGGAAATTAGTTTAAAAAAAGGGTATAGACTAGAAGGGGGAAAAGACTTATAGCCGTATACTTTTCGCTTTTACTTTAATACTATATATAAGTATATATACCGATAGAAATACTATTATAATAATAGATAAAAGTATTATATATAAGAGCGCGGAAATAGACGAAATAAAAAGTATTTTAAATCTAAAGGGGTTAGTATATATACCTCGAGAACTTATCTTAAAACTATAAAGCCCCGGGGGGAGGGGGCTACTTACTAGGGGGAGGGGGGCCGAATTTAATAATAACGCCGTAGTCTAGGACCCGATTCGTACTAGGTATAGGGATATCGTCGGAATCGGAGGGGGAGACGGAGAGGGGAGAGGAGTCGTAGAACCGGAGGGGGTATATTTAGATATAATAAGGATAAGGATAAGGATAAAGTTAATAATAATACTAATACTCCTATAGTCTAGGCTACTATTACTACTACTACTTCTATTATTACGATTATAGAAGAAGAAGAAGAAAAGAGAAGAGAAAAAAATAAAAAAATAAGTAAGGGCTCGAGTTATTATAATTATAAGAGTAGGTTAAAAAAAGAAAAGAAGGAGTAACTAGCTATAAACCCCTATAGAAGCCTTATTATTTAAAACTAGATATAAAAAGAATTAGAAACTATAGTTAAATAGCTCGAATATATAGAAAAAGATTAAAAATAAAATAAAGAAAAGAAGGAAAGGGAATATCTTTTATTTAAAGGACTAGAAGGAAGCCCGGAAGAAGGGGGTATTATAACGGGTATAACCTATATAATCGATCTAGTTATATTAAGTTATATCTAAATCTAATCTATACCTAAAAAGGCTAGGGATAATAACTAGCTAGGTAAAGTATATAAAAGGGGGGAGGGTATATACGCTAGAAAATTCTACTCCTTATCTAAAAAATACACTACGTTTAGCCACCTAAGTTTCCGGATTATTCCCGCTCTAGCATACCCGTGACAATACTATCGCCTTCTATTATTTAAGTATACTTTAAAGAGTAGGAAAGCCTTTATTAAAATTACTATCGCTTATATTAAATTTATTTTTAATATTATTACTAAAAAGTCGGAAATTAAATTATTCTTATATTAAATCGCTTATAAGAGTATAAGAAAACTTAATTAGAATACTAGAAGTACTAAAAAAAGACTAAAAAAATAGATCTATTTTTTTTTAAAAGTAGATATTATAATTAATCGAATAAAATAAATAAAATACTTATTCGATTTAAACTATTCTTCTAGTACTCTAGTTAATAATAAACTAATAACTTATTTAAATTTTCTATATTTTAAAATAGAACTTAGAATATTAAAAGAAATTACTAGAATAGCTAGAACTATAGATAAAGTAGTTTACTTCGAAATAGATATTAAAAGCTATTACTAGTACTACTAATACGCCTATTATATAGTAAAAGCGAGTCGAGACCTAATGTTAGGGCTCTTATAACTTACGGAAAACGAGGTTATTTACGATAAATCCGTAAATACCTACTACTTTAATGTACTTAATTCTAAGATACTTTTATATATAATCGAGAAGAACTATTACCTTACCGAAACGATTTAGATATAAATATCGAACTAGTTAAAAGAACCGATAAAAAAGACTTAAAAATACTATAAGGACTTTTATATAGTATATTATAAGATAAGATTCTCGTACTACGAAAGACTTTTATAGACCTACTTAAAAAGGGTTTATCTATATTAGTTAATTAGCCGCCGCCGCCCTTATACTATTCGCCTATAAATTTAATAAAGATTTACGATTCTATATCGACTATAGGGCTCTAAATAGCCTTACGAAGTATAATTATTACCTTTTACTACTAATCGGAGAGACCCTATACTAGATTAGAAGAGCTAAATAGTATATAAAACTCGATATAAGAGTAGTATTTTATCGAATCCGGATAGTAGACGAAAATATCTAGAAAACGGCTTTTCGTATATACTATAATCTATTCGAATAGGTTATTACCCTTTTTAGTCTTATAAATAGTCCTTCTATATTCTAATACTTTATAAACTAGGTTATTAGTAATTTTCTTAACTACTATATCTTAACCTATATAGATAATATCTTTATTTATACGGATAGTACCCTCGAAGAGTATAGGACTTAGGTAAAAGAAGTACTATTATATCTTAAAAAAACTAGCTTATACTTAGATATCTCGAAATACGAGTTCGAAGTTAAAAGTAATAAATACTTTAGTTTAATCGTTATAGCTAAAGAAAGCGTATTAATAGATCCTATTAAAATCGCTACTATCTATAAATAAAAAGCTCCTACGAGTATAAGAGGCGTAAAGGGATTTATCGGTTTTACTAACTACTACTATAAGTTTATATAGGATTTTAGTAAACTTATAAACCCTTTTTATTAGTTTATAAAGAAAGATATACTATTCGAATAATTAGAAGTAGTATAATAGGCTTTCGAGACCTTTAAAAATATATCTTAGCTAGTAGAGTACTCGCTTATTAAGACCTTAACTAAGATATACGCGTCGAATATAATACTTCTAGATTCGCTATCGGAGGATAACTAATTTAACGATATAATACTTTTTAGTACCCTATTACTTTCTTTTTATATAAGATATCGCTAGTTAAATAGAACTACTTAATTAACGATAAAGAACTCCTCTTAATTATTACTAGAATTACCGAATAGTAAGTAGAATTATATAAATTAATTTCTTTAATAATTATTATAGATTATAAGAATTTAGAATACTTCTATAAAAAGAGATATCTATTAGAATACTAAGTATACTAAATAGAGTTATTAGAAGTACTACTTATATAGAAAATAGTTTATAGGTTTAAAAAACTATTATAAATTCCGGATACTTTTTTATATATAGATACTTATAATAATAGTTCTAAATATATTAAAAGCCGATATTTATAGTTCTAGAAAGAAACCTAGGACTTTATCGTAATAACTTCGGAAATAGATACTAGAATATAACTATTTCGCTAATTAGATTTTCGAAATTTATATAAAGCTATAAGAGTAGTAGACCTTTTATATAAAGAACTAATATAACTAGTTCTTAAGAAAGTACTAATATTCCCTTTAAGATTAGTACCTCCTATAATAGCCTAGATCTTAGAAGCCTCTATTAATAATTCTTAACTCTTTCTATATAATAAACTATAAATTTTAAGTTATAAACCCCTCTATATAGCCTTAATCTAGTAGTACTATAACTTATCTATTAGAAGATACTTTAGCTATAAGACTTTTATTTCTATACTTATACGATAATTCTTCTAGCCTAAACTTAGAATAGATACTCGTAAATTCGTAAAAGCCTATTCGATATATAGTAAAAATAAGATTTAAAAGTAAAAGAACTATAGCTTACTATAACCCCTACTAATACTATTATAAAACTAGGCCTTTATTTTAATAGATTTTATAATATATCTACCGAATAAATAATAATATAAGTAGCTACTAATAGTTATAGACTACTTTTCTAGAAGCCTTATCCTAATACTATTACGAATAGGAGGGGTAGATAATATAATTAAAGTTTTTTTAACCTATATTTATATATACTATAGGCCCCCCGAATTTATTATCTCTAATAGAAGGGGGTAATAGATAAATAGCTTCTAGAAATACTTCTATAAATTACTAAAAATTAAAATAAAACTCTTAATAGCTTACTACTTATAAACTAATAGTACTATTAAAAAGATAAACTAGTAAGTATAGTAGTTCTTATACTATTATATTACTTTTAGTTAATAGGACTAGGCTATATAATTACTAATAGTTTAATTAATTTTTAGTAATAAGCCCTAATATATAAGAGGAGGTATTTTACTTTTTTTATTATTTATAGTTATAATATCGACTTTATCTAAATAGATAAGAAATAGAGCGATATTAGTAATAAGTATATAATAACTAAGAATATAGTTCTAAAGCTCTAAGAGGTCTAATAATAGGTAGTAATTACTCTTATAAATAGTTAATAGGTAATAAAAAGATAAATTAACTAATACCGATACGCCGCTAAGAACTTTAAAATAAGCTATTAAATATAATTAAACTTTAAGAATATCTAAATAAAGTACTTAAATAAAAAGCTAAATTAATTATATATAAAATATATAGTTATAAAAGTAATTATATTAAATATTTATAAATTTAATATCCCTACTAGTATTTATAATTACTTTTATTTAGACTTTTTATATTTAGTAAAATATAAAGGCCTATTATTATAATAACTATATAATAAGATTACTTTACTAATTATAATAAATAAAGGATACGAATTCCGGGTAAAAATAATCTTTTATACTAGAAAATATAAAAACGAACGTATTATATAAGTAAAATAGGCCAGATATAAATCTTTTACTCCTACGAGCCTAGAAAATATCGAAAATACTATAATTTTAGACGATTAAGAAGTAAAATAGGGGAATATCTAATAAAATAATAGTCCGAGGGAGTATTATTTAATAAAAATAAGGTATTTAAAAGTATAATAAAAGAGATTTAATACCGAAAAAGAGAAAGAGAAGGGGTAATATTATAAGGTAAGATTTATAGGACTTAAGAGGTTATAAGTATATAATTATATTACGAATAGGGAAACCTTACTTTAGACTCTATAAGAGCTTCGTTTAGCTTACTCTTATTATCTAATTAATAAAAGTCTATCGGTGCCCTAAACTACTATTTGCAGCGCGTTGCCGTCAACAATACGATTCTACCGTATATACTAATACTAGCTCTAACTCTTTTACTAATAAAAGATTAGTTATTATTAATACCTATATCGACGACTTTATTATAGCTGGTTTAAGTATATAAGGACTAGAGGCCCTAGCTAAAGACTTATACTAGCGAGGTATCGAAATTAAACTAATAAGTATCCTAAAATAGTACTTAGGTATATATATCGTTAACCGGTTAGATAGTACTACGAGCCTCGTCTAGGATAGATACTAGGATAAAATAATTAAGTAGTACGATATAGTCGACCTTAACTTTATCTAGTTATTAGGGCTAGAAGTAATATAGAAACTAGTAGACTTAGAGTTAAAAGGCGATATTATAGATAACGAATCGGCTACCCTATTCCGATTAATACTAGGGTTAATTTAATATACTACTAATATAACTAGATATAATATTATATATAATATAAATATCCTAATTAGAGGTATAAAATAGCCTAAGATAGATTATCTTAAGTATATAAAAACTATATTAAGATACGGAAAAAGATCGAAATATCTAAGTATTACTTATAGCCTAGAATTTAATTATATCGATAATATTTTAAAGTTATATAGATACTATAATACTAATTTCGGAGTACTAGATTTAAGAAATACGAGTAAATAAGTCCTAATAATAGCTAGAGGAACTATTAGTTAAACTACTAGGAAATAAAAGATAATTACTATATTAACTAGCGAAGTAGAATATATAGTACTATCCTCTATCGGTCGCGAAATAGTATAAATACGAAATTTTCTAAATAACTTAAAGATAATATTATTACTAAAAGGGAGATTTATCTACGTATATACTAATAGCGAAGTAGTTATAAAAATAACCTCGAACCCGGAAACTATAAACCGAATTACCTATATATATAAATACTATTATTTTATTAAATAAGAAGTAGTAGATTAATATATTATAATTAAATTTATATTAAGAATAGAATAAATAGCGGATAGATTAATAAAATACCTAAGAAGAAAAGGTTTTAAAACTTTTATAAAATATCTAAAAATAGAAATAATAATCGAAATACCTCTATAGAAGGAATAATTACCCGGAAAAGGATTCGATAATAAGTTAGTATCGGAGAGTATAAAAAATAAATATATCGGAATAGCTTTACGATATTATATCGAAAACTAATTCTAAAAGGGAGTATAAGGATATCGTAGGTAAAAGGTAGCTTAAGAGGATACCGTAGTATTAATTAGGGATAGCTAGCGATAAATAGGCCTTACTAATAATTATAATAGGCCTCCTAGGTAGATATCTACTACGATTAAAGAGTTTTAGAGAATTAATTAAATAAGTAAAAATTAATATTCGTAATATTAGGGTAAAAGTATTACGCATAACCCTATATTACCCTAACGAAAGCTTCAAAATTCCCACAGTTATCTATATTTTCTTCTTATCGTTTTTCTTCTTATTTTTACTACCGCTATTATTTTTATTTTTATTCTAGTTTCCGTATAGTATTTTATTTTAGTTAGCTTCTCTAATTAATTGTACTATTTTACGGTATATTCTTTAATTATTAGTAATAACGCCTTTTACTATTAATAATATAGTTACTAGTTCTAGGTATTGGCTAGTATAACTTTTTACTAATACTTTAGTATATATATCTATATATTAAAAAGAGGTTAGTATTTAGCGAATATCTATTCTACTTTAGTAACGAACTAATTAGCTATTTCGTTATTTATTATTTTTAGGTTAATTATATCGTCCTATATTATTATTCTTTCTTAAGTAAGTATAGGTTTTATTACTATATTTAGTCTAGTCTATATATCGTATAATAATTTATAGTAAGTATAAGTATTATATAGCCTATTACTAATTATATTTAGGAGCTAGGTTACTATATAAGTATTTACTAATAGGTTTATATTAACTAGTTCTTTTTTATCTATATCGATCGAGATTATCTTAAAAGCCCTTTTAACTATTTACTTCTAGATTATCTAATTATTAACTCCTACTAGTTTTTTTTCTTTTAAGTATCCGATTTTCTATTTCTTAGCTTTTTTTATAGTAAGTATAGCCCTTAGGGTTACTTATTCGGTATTATTTAACTAATTTTCTACTTAAGAGTCGATATTTATTTCTAATAGTAGTAGATTCTATTTAAAGTAGGGGTTTTAATATAATACTTCGTTATACTATATATTCGGCTTATAGATATATTTAAATATTACTTACTTATACTAAGTATTTAATACTACTACTAATTTCTAAGGTATTAAGAATATAGATAGGGCTAAACCCGCTACGCTTTAGCTATCCGATAAGTTACTAAACTTATAATTATTTATACCGGGTATACGCTAAT
Source organism: Tympanopsis confertula (assembly GCA_026745395.1). Lineage (NCBI taxonomy): Eukaryota > Fungi > Ascomycota > Sordariomycetes > Coronophorales > Scortechiniaceae > Tympanopsis > Tympanopsis confertula. The sequence continues at coordinate 10,059 of JAOYNU010135071.1, read as the reverse complement.
CGTATTCTAGTTTATATACTATAAATACTATAGTTTTTAGTTATTACTTTAGTACTATACGGTATACCTATACTAGGGGTTCCCTATATATCCTCTTATATTTTTCGGATACTTAGATATCCTCTACTTATATACTTATCTAATATACTAGTAGTATAATACTAGCTATATCCCTATAGATTAACCTATTTTCTATTATACTATTTCTAATATTTAGATATACTATTCGGTATCTATTATTATATTAACGGCAACGCGCTGCAAATAGCAGTTTAGGGTACCGATAGACTTTTATTAATTAGATGACGAGAGTAAGTTAAATAAAGTTCTTATAAAGTCTAAAGTAGGGTTTCCCTACTCGTAATATAGTTATATACTTATAAACTCTTAGGTCCTATAGGTCTTACCCTATAATATTACCCCTTTTCTCTCTCTCTTTTTCGGTATTAAATCTCTTTTATTATACTTTTAAATACCTTATTTTTATTAAGTAGTACTCTTTTAGATTATCGTTTTATCCGATATTCCCTTATTTTACTTTTTAGTTATCTAAAGCTATAGTACTTTCGATATTTTCTAAGCTTATAGGAGTAGGGGTCTTATATCCGGCCTATTTTACTTATATAATATATTCGTTCTTATATTTTCTAGTATAAAGGATTATCTTTACTTAGAATTCGTACTTTTTATCTATTATAATTAGTAGGGTAATCTTATTATATAGCTATTATAATAATAAGCCCTTATACTCTACCGAATATAAGAGGTCTAAATAGAAGCGATTATAAATACTAGTAAGGATATTAAATTTATAAATATTTAGTATAATTACCTTTATAATAGTATATTTAATATATAACTAGTTTAGCTTTTTATTTAAGTACTTTATTTAGATATTCCTAAAATCTAATTATACCTAATCGCTTATTTTAAAGTTCTTAGTAGTATATTAGTATTAGTTAGTTTATTTTTCTATTACCTATTAACTATCTACGAGAGTAACTACTACCTATTATTAGACCTCTTAGAGCTTTAGAACTATATTCTTAGCTATTATATATTTACTATTAATATAGCTCTATTTCTTATTTATCTAGATAAAATCGATATAATAACTAAAAGTAGTAAAGAATAATAAAATACCTCCTCTCGTATATTAGGGCTTATTATTAAAAACTAATTAAACTACTAGTAATTATATAGCCTAATCCTATTAGCTAAAAGTAATATAATAGTATAAGAACTACTATACTTCCTAATTTATCCTTTTAGTAGTACTATTAGTATACGGGTAGTAAACCGTTAAGAGCTTTTTTTCGATCTTTAGTAGTTTATAGAAGTATTTCTAGAAGCTATCTATATATTACCCCTTTTTATCGGAAATAATAAATTCGGGGGGCCTATAGTATATATAAATATAGGTTAGAAAAGTTTTAACTATATCGTCTACCCCTCCTATTCGTAATAGTATTAGGATAAAACTTCTAGAAAAGTAATCCGTAATTACTAGTAATTACTTATATCCCTATTCGTTCGGTAGATATATTATAAAATCTATTAAAATAGAGGCCTAATTTCGTAATAGTATTAGTAAGGGTTATAGTAAATTATACTTCTTCTACTTTTAAATCTTATTTTTACTATATATCGAATAGGCTTTTACGAATTTATAAGTATTTATTCTAAGTCTAGGCTAGAAGAATTATCGTACGAGTATAGAAATAAAAGTCTTATAACTAAGGTATTCTCCGATAACTAAGTCGTAGTACTACTAGATTAAGGCTATATAGAGGGGTTTATAGCTTAAGATCTATAATTTACCGTATAGAAAGAGTTAAAAATTATTAATAGAGGTTTCCGAGATCTAGGCTATTATAAGAGGTACTAATTTTAAAAGGAATATCGGCGCTTTTTTAAGAACTAATTATATTAGTTCTTCGTATAAAAGGTCTACTACTCTCGTAGCTTTCTATAGGTCTCGAAGTTCTAATTAGTAGAATAGTTATATTCTAGTATCTATTTCCGAAATTATTATAATAAAATCCTAAGTTTTTTTCTAAAATTATAAATATTAGTTTTTAGTATATTTAGAACTATCGTCGTAAGTATCTATATATAAGTAAGTATCCGGAATTTATAATAGTTTTCTAGGCCTATAAACCGTTTTCTATAAAAGTAGTACTTCTAATAACTCTATTTAGTATACTTATTATTCCGATAGATATCTCTTCTTATAGAAGTATTCTAAGTTCTTATAATCTATAATAATCATTAAAGAGGTTAATTTACGTAGTTCCGCGCGCTATTCGGTAATTCTAGTAATAATCGAGAGGAGTTCTTATAAGGATATAGGTACGGCTAGGTAGATATTTTATACGTTTAGGGGCTAGCTAGTGATACCTAGGTATAATACCGTATCTACGGTAGGCCTCCTAGATAGATATCTACTATAATTAAAGAGTTTTACGATAGACTTAATTAAGTAATTATAATACGATCTATCTAGCGGTAGGGTTTTATAATATCTAGGCCCTAACTAGCTATAGTTACCTCTACTAAATCTTATAGGTTATAAACTTAGTAATCTCGTAAGAAGAAGGCGTAGGTTAAAGGAAATTAATTATAATAGCTTTATAGTAGTACGGTTTAGAACGCCCCGGAAGAGGCTATAATAATAAGTACCGAATAGTATATCTAAATATTAGAAATAGTACGATAGAAAATAGGTTAATCTACGGGGATATAGCTAGTATCGTACTACTAGTATATTATATAAGTATATTAGTAGAGGATATCTATATATCCGAAGTATATAAGAGGATATATAGGGGACCGCTAGTATAGGTATACTATATAATACTAGAGTAGTAACTAAAAACTATAGTATCTATAATATATAAATTAGAATATAATTAGTATATACCTAGTATAAATAACTATAGGTTTAGTAATTTATTAGATAGCTAAAGTATAGTAGGTTTAGTTTTATCTATATTCTCGATACCTTAGAGATTAGTAGTAGTATTAAATACCTAGTATAAGTAAGTAGTATTTAAATATATCTATAAGCCGAATATATAGTATAATAAAGTATTATATTAAACCCCTACTTTAGATAGAACCTACTACTATTAGAAATAAATATCGACTTTTAGGTAGAGGATTAATTAAATAATACCGAATAAGTAACCCTAAGGGTTATACTTACTATAAAAGAAACTAAGAAATAGAAGATCGAGTATTTAAAAAAAAAGAAACTAGTAGGAGCTAATAATTAGATAATCTAGAAGTAAATAATTAAAAGGGCTTTTAAGATAATTTTAATCGACCCGGATAAAAGAAAACTAGTTAATATAAACTTATTAGTAAATACTTATATAGTAATTTAATTTCTAAATAAAATTAGTAAAAAGCTATATAATACTTATACTTACTATAAATTATCGTATAATATATATACTAGACTTAATATAATAATAAAACTTATACTTATTTAAGAAAGAATAATAATATAAGACGATATAATTAACCTAAAAATAATAAATAACGAAATAGTTAGTTAATTCGTTATTAGAGTAAAATAGATATTCGCTAAATACTAATATCTTTTTAATATAAATATAAACGTATATACTAAAACTTTAGTAAAAGGTTATACTAGCCGATACCTAGAACTAGTAACTATAATATTAATAGTAAAAGGTATTATTACCGATAATTAAGGTATATATTATAAGATAGTACGATTAATTAGAGAAGCTAATTAAAATAAAATACTATACGGAAACTAAAGTAGAAATAAGGATAATAGTAGTAATAAGGATAAAAAGAAAAGCGATAATAAGAAATCCTATATACTTAATAATAAGGTAAGTATAATATACTACTATTATAGCCGATAGGGCTATAAAAAGTACGAATACTATATTACTAAGTATAAAAATAGTACTAATTTATTAGATAATAGTATAAAAAAGTTTTCTAATAACTCTAAAAGTACTACTAATAAGAATACTAGTAATAATAAAGAGATAACCTACTATAAGTATAAATAAAAAAAGTACTTAAAAAAAGATTACTTATAGAATAATATAGTATATTTATAGGGCTAAGCTATAGAAGAACTATAAGGTACTAACCCTAAGATTAATATAAGTATCTAAGGGGGAGGATCGATTAATTAGGCTATAATAGTACCTAACTATATAGTCCTAAAGTAAGATAAATTAAAGCTTTAGATATTCGATATTAGCTCGGATATTTATATTACGAATAATATAGTAATTATCGTAGAAAGTATAGCGAAGCGAATTTTAGAAAATTATAATTTTATAACTAGCGGCGGGATAGTCGCTATTATCTACTTATATATAATATTAATTACGATAATAGAAAAGAGAGAGAAGTTTAAAACCCTTATAAGCCTTTTAAATATTATTATAGTACTAAACTTCTTATATTATATTATATTTAGTAATAAGTAGTACTAGAAAAGTAGTAGATTAGTTAGCCTCGATATCTTTACTTTAAATATTATAAAAGTAGTATTAGTATTTAAAATAAGCTTCTAAATCGGTAAATACTTAGAAAGCCTTAAATTAAGTAAAACTATATTAGAAGAGATAGTAATAATTAATATAAGTACTTATTTAGTAAATAAAAAAGAATAAGACCTTATATTTATAAACCGAGAAGTAAAAAAGGTTAAATTTATCTATAGAAAAATCGCTTATCTTAGATTAAATATACTAGTAATAACTTATAATTATACCGATATAGAAGAACTAAATTAGATAACCTTATATAAAGTTAAATAATTAGCCTAAAAGATAGTTTATTTAGTATATAATAAATCGAAATCTCTAAAATATACCCTAAAGTACTAATAAGAGAGGGAGAGTATCCTAAGAAAAAGTTTAGTATTAGATATATCTTTAAATAAATTAGTAAATTTATTTAAATAGTATATAATTTAAGTCGTAGATAATACTTCTAGGTAATAGAAGGTTAGTATTACTAGTATTAAAGTAGAAGTAGTTAGAGAAGTCTTAACGATCTTAAAGACTTTCTTAACTAAAATAGAGATTTTATTAACTTAGATAAAATACGATAATAGAATAGATATCGGTATTAGAGTAATTAGCGAATATTACTATAAAAAAGGGATTAGATTAGAATTTACCCTTATATACTCTTTAGAATAAGATAATATTACTAAACTTAGGTTTAGAATAATCTTTACGAGGACTCGGTTAGCTATAATCGATAGAAAAATACCTTAGGAGTTTTAACTTTAAGTACTAGAATCTTATATAGATCTAATTAATAATATAATTAGTAAAGTAGTAGTAGAAAATAAGATTTTAATTAAAATATATAAAATATAAATTTACTATTATTAGCCTCGTTTATTACCCCTAGACTTTATTAGTAAAATAGTACCTTTTTAAATTAAATTAAAACTAAATTAGCTACGAATCCTAGGAAGTAAAGTAGTAGTTAGAGTAATTAATAATATAAAGGGGAAAGTAGAAATTAGAAGCGAGTCTAGTATCCTCGTAGGATTCTAAAGGTATTATTTATATAAAATAGCCCTAGAAGTAATAAAAAAGATCGTAATTAGTAGAAATATAAAGTTTTATAAGGAATTTTAAACTATCGACTTTACGAAAGTAATAAAAACCTCGTATATATTTAGAACTTTTAAATTATAGTATAAGCTTATACTAATTTTAATACTTAATTAACCTACTCGCTAAAAGGGAATTAGAATTAAGAATAAAGAGATAGAGGATAACGATATATTAGCTAGCGATAAGTAAATAAATTAGTATAAGAATAGCCTTTTTAATAGGGTATTTATTACGGATTAGAACCTAAAAGTATTCGAAGTATTAGATAAAGTATTCGCTAATTTCTATACTAATAGGGTAAACCTAGATTAGCTAAACTATTACGCGGCGATAATAGGCCTAAATTACGAATAATAACTAAAAATATATAATACTAAATTAAAAATATTAACCGATTATAGGATATTCTACTTCTAAAATAACTTTAAAAATATTAATATTATCGATAGTAAAATAATATATAAGGTTAAATACGATACCGATAGTAAGATTATTAAATATAAAGTACGAATAGTAGTAAGAGGCTTCTAGTAGTAAGTAGGGGAGGATTTCGATAACTACTATATAAGTATAACTAAACTCGTATTATAGAAGATCTTTTTAGTAATAGTAATAGCCCTAGGCTAGAAGAAGATTTATATAGATATAGTTAAAGTATACCTTCTAGGGGATTTTTACTATATAATCTATATACTAGTACTACTTTAGATCTATTAATATATAGTAGGGAACCCTAAAGAAGCTAAAAAGTATAAGTATTATAAGGATTAGAAAATTATAGAGGTAAAAAAACTACTCTATAATTTAAAATAAACTAGATTCGAGTAGTAGTAAAAGTTATATTCTACTTTAAAAGATATAAGGTTCTACTTTAATTTATACGACTCCGCCGTATATACTAATACTAGTACCGACTCGAGTAATAAAAAAAGGTTAATTATTATTAATACTTATATTAATAACTTTATTATAGTCGGGGTAAATAATTAAGGTCTAGAGACCCTAGTAGAGGATCTCTACTAGCGAGGTATTAATATAAAAGTAATAGGTATTCCGAAATAGTACTTAAGGGTATATATCGTTAACCGATTAAATAGTACTATAAACTTTATTTAAAATAAATACTAAAATACGGTAGTAGAATACTACGATATAACCGTTTTTAATTTTATTTAATTATTAGGCCTAGAAATAATATAAAAACTAGCGGACCTAGAAGCTAGCGGGGATATCCTAGATAACGAATCGGTAGTACTATTCTAGTCTATAATAGGATTAATCTACTATAATATTAATATAATTAGGCTAAATATTATATATATTTTAAATATTTTAGCTAAGGGTATAAAATAACTAAAGGTAAATTACCTAAAGTATATTAAAGTAATACTAAAATATAGTATAAGATTAAAATATCTAGGTATTATTTATAGTTTAGATTTCGATTATATTAATAATAATCTTAGTTTATATAGATACTACGATATAAATTTCGGGGTACTAGATTTAAAGAATATAAATAGATAAGTTATAATAATAATTAGAAGTACTATTAGCTAGGCTACTAGGAAGTAAAAAATTATTACTATATTAACTAGTAAAACTAAATATATAGTACTATTATCTATTAATTACGAGCTAGCCTATATTCGAAACTTCCTAGATAATCTAGGAATAGGGTTATCTTTAAAAAGGAGGCCTATCTATATATATACTAATAGTAAAGTAGCTATAAAAATAGCCTCGAATCCGGAAATAACTAATTATACTACTTATATATATAAGTATTACTATTTTATTAAATAGAAAATAGTAGATTAGTACTTAGTAATTAAATTTACTTTAAGAACGGAGTAGATAGTAGATAGTTTAATAAAGTACTTAAGTAGAAAAGCCTTTAAAACGTTTATAAAATACTTAAAAATAGAAACTATAATATAGTTACTTATAAGAGGTAATTACTTTTAAAATCGCTATACTAGGATTTATTTATTTAAAAGTATAGATAGACCGGATAATCTAGTACGTATATACGACGAGAAATAACGAAGCTATTCGGAAATAACTTTATAATACTATATTAGAAGCTAATTCCGAGGGGGAGTATAAGGATATAGGTATAACTAAGTAGATATTTTATATATTTAAAAGCTAGCTAGTAATACCTAGGTATAACGCCGTATCTATAGTAGGCCTCCTAGATAGATATCTACTATAATTAAAGAGTTTTATAATAGATTTAATTAAGTAATTATAATACGATTAATCTAGCGGTAGGGTTTAGTGATATCTAGGCCCTAACCAGCTGCAGTTACCTCCACTAAATCTCACAGATAGTAATCTTTATAAGGGCTTTCCTACTCTTCTAAAATATACTTAGGATATAGAAAGTAATAGTATAACCTAGATATCTATACCGGAAGTAAATACTAGCTATTTTTCGGTATAATATTTCCTCTTATATTACCTATTTCGAGTACTTTCTATAATACTAAAGGTCCGAGGAGAGGCCTAGGCTAATAGGGTATTTATTTAAGTTCGGTATACTCCTACGAGTATATTAAGTAGAGGCTTATATAGAAACGAGATTCGAAATAATATCTATAAGGTTATAAAGTAAAAAAGTAGTAGGAATAGTAATAATAATACTACTACGAGTAAAAGATAGTAAGTATAGTATAATATAGATAGTAGGAGGGGCTTTTAATATTTATAAATTAACTTAAATATAATAGTAGTATTAGACCTATTCTATAAGTATATCTTTAATAATTTCGCCGATAATAGTACTTCGAATTAACTAGTTTACGCTATAATAGAGGTTATTAATTTTTATATTTTAAACTTATTCTAATTTATTAGCCTCTATTAGTAGGTATTCGAATTTAGTATAATAAATATCGAAATCCGAGGTCTTTTACTTTAAATTAATCTATTTAGTATAAATAGTATATTTATAATTAGGGTTAGTATATAAATAGTTTAAATAAGTCTAGATATTTAAGAGTAGAAGTATTTCTTTTTTAAATTTAATACTAATAAAAGAGGTATAGTTCTTATTAGCTAAGCCTTTTAAAGCTATAAGGAGAGTAGTAATTTAATTAGAAATACTACTAAGCGCTTCTATATCGATTCGAAGTTTTATACGAGTTTTATTTCGCTAATTTCGATACTCTAGTTTAGAACTATCGAATTCGGCTAGTAGGGGTAAATAAGTATACTTTTTTATTCTAATAGGTATAAGGAGTAGGATAAAAAGTATTAGAGAAGAAAGTATAGAAGTAAATAGGTCTAGTAATCTTAGTAATCCTACGAGTAGTTTAGTAGTTATTATAATATCGTTTTTAATATAAGTATTATCGGGGCCTACTATAGAGGCTATCGGTATTCGTAGTATTAAAAGTATAGATTACCTATTAGAAGCTCTTATTAGTTTAGTATTAATTAACTTACTATACGAGGAATTAGAAGCGTAGGTCGCTTAAATAAAAGCCTAGATAATTTAAGTAAAAACCTAGATAATTTAATCGGAAGTATATAGATTACCTAGTTTAGAAGTATATAAAGTACTTATATTAATTAACTCGTTCGTAACGAGGAATAGAACTCTAGAAGAAATTAGATTATATAATTTAGAAACTAATAAAAACTTAAAAAAAAGGTAATTTAATTAATTATTAATAGTAATACGCTATAAATAATAGTTTAAGGTATTAATAGACTTTTATTAATTAGATAATAAGAATAAGCTAAACGAAGCTCTCGTAGAGTCTAAAGTAGGGTTTCCCCGCTCGTAATATAGTCACGTACTCATGACCTCTTAGGTCCTACGGGTCTTACCCCGTAATATATTATATCTTTTTCTAAAGTATTTTAAACTATACTACTATAAAGCTATTATAATTAATTTCCTTTAACTTATACCTTCTTCTTATAAGATTATTAGACTTATAACTTATAAGAATTTTAAAACTTTCGTTAAAGTAATATAGGGTTATATATAATACTTTTACTTTAATATTATAAATAATAATTTTTACTTATTTAATTAATTCTATAAAACTCTTTAATTATAGTAAATATCTACCTAGGAGGCCTACTATAACTATTAGTAGGGCCTAGCTATTATTAGCTATCCCTAATTAATACTACGGTATCCTCCTAGGCTACCCTTTACCTGCGATATCCTCACATCTATCTATAACCGGTCTCTCTAAACCAGGTCATCACATAGGACTAATTATTTAGCGAAAGGGGTATTTTATATATTCTATAATAGAGAAGACTCTATATAGTATATAACTATATATAACTATAAGCGTTTATAGGGTTAGGGTATCGTAGCCTAACTACGATACCCCGGAATTAACTAACCTTCTATATACTCTTAACCGACTACTAAGATATTAATCTAGTAATCGTAGCC
>JAOYNU010134961.1:0-24934 GCA_026745395.1 Tympanopsis confertula | reverse complement strand
ATATTCATTGATACCGGACTTTGCACTGAACTCAACGATCACAATCGGAGGAATTTCTTAGATCTTTTCCGAGCCATTGCAGAATTCGATGGTTATAGAGCTGGTCATCTGATGGTCGAGCGATGTCGAACCCCTCAAGATGTCATTGATCCTGAAATCTTCGCGCTAAAGATGCAACATCTCGTCTTAAGTATAAAGTCACGCACTTTTGCGTTGGGTAACATCAAGATTGGCGACGTTTTGAGTGAAGTTCTCACCATGGTTCGTGGTCATCACGTCCGATTTGAGGGAGACTTCGTCAACGTGGTCATTTCGTGTCTTCTCCTAGAAGGTATTGGAAGAAGTCTCAATCCTGATCTCGACCTTTTCAAGAGGTAAGTCATCGATATCTGCCCCTGGTCTTCGTGCTTATGCTAATATTTGCTTATAGCTCGCTTCCCATTCTTCGACAACTCGGCTCAGGCGCCACTTTCTTCCAAACAGTTCGCTCGGGCGATACTTCTATGCTTCGCGTTTGGGTGGGTTTGGAAGCTCGTGGGTTGCTGCAGGCCAGTATTGAAAGTGTAGAACAATGTGTCAAGTATGACCAACTCTCTCCGAACATATAATCCCCTCTCCATCTATCTCACTCTGCTCCTTGAAATGTTTTGGGCTGTCGAGGTATCTTTTTGTTGGCTTTGCAGATCGACTACCTCATGTACATACTATCACATACACGCATAATCAAGATAAAGTCACGCGCTATCTACGATTTTCGATTACTCTCAAGTAGAATCAAACATCACGTCCATCATCATGTGCCGGTGAGCAGAATAAAATAGTAAGAGTAATTATACAACAGAATATAAAAGTGGAAGAACACAATGGTTTCATAAGTTGTACAAAGGAGAAAACGAATTGAAAATCACGCCATGCCCATGCCATATCTGTACAAGTTGAGTGGAGAAGGCCAGAAGCCATATTCGACAAGTTTACGAGCGGTTCTGTTCCCGGACAGAAGCGCCACTTGCTCGCCACCAGACATCACCTCCCCATCTCATTAATCGCTCAACGGCAGCGGTGGGAGAGTCTAAGGCAGGCCGGATGTCGAGGTAGAAAACAGGCTCGCCAGTCGGCTCTGGCGGACCAGAGTAGTAGTCGATTACATATCGCACTTGCTTTGATCCTGAGGGTGTTTGTCGCTGGACGAACCAGTCGTGTCGGTCGAAAGGCGGCTTAGTTCTGATATAAGAGTTAGTATATGGTCGCAGATTGAATTGCATAGATGGTACGTACTCAAACTGCGCAGGGTAAACCCATCCAAGAGCCTGGAAGATGCGAGCCTTGGGTGTCAACTCCTTTGGTCGACCCTGGAAGCGGATAAGACGGGGCTCAGTCTCTGGGTCTACCGAGCCAGTCATCTCGGCCTTCGCCAGCTCCCAGCTGAGATTCTCCTCGCCTCGTCGGCATTTCTCCCATCCTGACCCGAGACCCTTCGCGAAGGTGCGCTCCCATCCGACGATTTCATTCCATGCACCCTCGTTCAGGAAGTTGTGCACTGCCACCATGGCTTCCACGGCATCCTGAGGAGTGTCTGTGTGACCTTTTCGCAGCATCGCGTTGTACATCTGCTGGGGGGAAGGGTACTCCCAGTTGCCGTCGGAGTCGCCTCGTGGAATCGTAGACAGTTCACGGTCAACTCCGAGGTCGACAGTCTGGTTGGGCGCGCGCTCTTGGGAAAGCGACGAGAACATGAAGTTGAGCGGGTTCATCTTGGACAAGGTAGACTGAGTCTTTGCTGGGGCCGCAGCTTCCGGGGCTGCCTCCGGTTTGTTTGATTTCGGGGCAACATAGAAGGGAGAATCAGTCGATCGGTTCATAGGACATTCGGTTGGAGGCTCGGCTGCCTTGGGAGCAGCAGGAAGAGGCGAGCTGGATTCGTGCATCGGGCATCCTGGCTGTAGATAAGGGTCAGTCGCGGCCGCGCGAAGTGTAGATCATGTTATGTTGTTGAGACGTACCGGAATAGATGCGTTAGGAGAGGTGGGGTGAGGGGCCACCGGGGCCTTTGGCTGTGAGTCTGCCCAGAACCAACCCATCTTTTTATCTTTGATCGAGGAAACTTCAACGATAGAATCTGTAGTACGATAAAATCGCCTCGCGCGATAAAAGATCGGGGAGAAAAACGCATCATTACATAAGCTTCCGATAAGGAGCACGTGACTGTTATCGGGATGCCGAAGTATAAGATCCAATCAGTGTCAACGAATAGTTCAGCATCGTCCTTGGTGGGCCTTTATGACGGAAGAAATTTGTGGGCACATTATCAAGCCTAATTGTCAATTCTATGAGGCTGAAAGCAGCCTTGGAAAGTTCGTGAAGCTGAGTTAAGTGTACAATAACAGGCGCTGTGCATCGCCTTGCAATAGAAATAGTCTAGCAATTAATCGTGTCATACCTCTTCCACGCCCCCAGGGATCACAAATCCAGCCATCGCCTCGTCCCAGATAGCCCGCCAATCTGAACCATTAGCTTGTGGTGAGAAATAATAGTCTGTGAGGACCAAGGACATTTGTTCCCAAGATCGCCATCCGCATATTGTTGCCATTCGGGCTAGGCGCTGCACAAACAGTCGTCGTTCAGGTTGGCAATGTGCGCCTTGCGCACCGATAAATAGCGACCACGTATATAGCGCCAAACTTTCTTGAGAAAGCTCATTTAGATAGCTGGGTTTAAACTTCCGTACTTCCTTCGCGAGGTGTTTCGTAAGAGCCCGTCCAAGGCCTGATGAAGGCGGAGACACAATTAGTAGATGGTTAAGGAAGCATATACACGCGACGCGTGTGACAGATTCGATGGGATGAACTTCAAGATCAGGATCGGGAGTTAGTGGAAGCTCTGAGTTTTCGGTGTAGATGTAGCTGAGGAGTTGGTGTTCAGTTTCGCAGTTCAAAATACGGAAGAAATTAAAATCGGGTTGCTCAAGAGCACACGGCATGGTCTTAATGGCGTTGCTATAAAAGACCATTTGCTGAATAGTATTCAAAATATGGAGAAGAGGCCGACTGAGTAGTTTGCTCTTCCGAAAGCCGGTGCCGTTGCTCAGAATTGGGGACGATGGAGCTGGTTTTACTCGATTCTGGACTTCAACTGGGACATGCTGCGGCTTCCATGTCAGCGGAAAGACAGGCTTGGTCATGAGGCCAGTTCCGGCTTTAACGTCACTCCTAATCGAAGATCAATATTCTGTTATTGTCATGGTGAGGGTAAAGGGGGCTCGTACGTTAGGATTGCAGATAGCATAGACGATGATCGTATACTATCATGGGTAATCCCACCGCGGAGGTCTACCATACGCCTGAGGCCAGTCAGATGAATCCGAGCCTCATCAAATTGGCCCGCTATCATCTTTATTCGTAGTTAGCCAAAGGCCTCTGCCTAGGGTGAGGATAGGTAGGCACTCACAGCTCCAGTTAGGAGATTGACAATTGTATCAAATGCCTCATCAGTCAAAGCCAGCGCGGGGTCCTTCACTTTAACATTCATCTCACGTATAGCTCCTGCCTTCATGATACAGTAATCCTGGTCACTGGCAACTAAGCTAGAAGCTACCAATTCATCCGATGAGCCTACGCCCAAAGCAGCTCGGTGCGCTGCGCACATAGTCATGAGGCCGAAAAAGCTTCCCATATCGGAAAAGGAGGATCTAACCATCAGCTCTAGCTCCGATACCTCAGAATTTTTCAGGCCACCCGGGAATGTGATTGGAACAAAGGTGTTTTTCCCTACACTGTTGTCAGCTGTTGTCAGCTAGGAAGATGCCCAAGACACATACAGTAGAACAACAATTTGCCAATAGCGACTCGGTGCTCCCCTGACCCAGGTAAAGAGCAAAATGGATCATCAAACCACGTAGTTGGTAAGCTATACGGGCTAGGAATCCAATGATAGGATGCTGAAGGAGGGTTCCAAATAGCCGGGCCGTGCCGAATCATGGGAATCGCAAAGTCGGTGATAGATTCCGATGCTGGCGTAAATATAGAGGACTTGGATATGTTCTTGGAGACCAATTTTCGTTCGTCCAACTCTTCCTTTTTAGATTCGGTTTTTGCGGTTGAGTTATGGCCCCGGCTTTCGCGTCTAGATGTTCGCTTAGTCCCTGCTAGTCGCTCCCGTCGGCGCACGTCGCGCATGACGTGGGATCGAATGGCCTTGCGAGCATTGACATCCTTGATTCTTTTCGAAGTTAGATCGTCGTCGTGGTCTATAAAAGTGAATGAGGGTCGATCCGGTGGCGGTGCGGGTCTCGAGTATGGATCTATACAACCTATTAGCTCCACAGTGTTTTGCTGTTTTTTTCTTGGTCTATTCCTGACGCCTGCTGGGTTCCGCGCTTATCGGGTCGACAGCCTCTTGCTCCTGATGGCTTGAGCGTTGCGCAGGCAGGTAAGGCGAGCTCCTACTCGCGCGATCTGTCGACATCTCGCGCAGAGCTCCAACGCACGCAGATCGGCGGGTCCTGCAGGTCGAACAGGTACCAAGAGCTTCGAGCACGAACCTGAATCGGAAGGACGGGCGCCCACAAAAGTCAAGGGCTGGAGATGATGCTCCATTGTTTAGGCCCGCGGGCCAGAGAGACGAAACGATCACCAAACAAACGAATAAAGCTAGAGAAGCTGTGGTGGGGAAAGTGGGCGGGATGGGGAAGAATAAGGAGTAGTCTACGAGAATGCGGGGGGGGAGAAGGGAGCACCAGCCCCATTTAGCTCCGCAACCATAAATCTATGAACTGGGAGTGACCCGGTGGTGCGTGGTGACACCGGCTTTTAGTTCCCTTCCACTGGAGTACAACTCAAGGGGAACAGAGAGTGGCAATATTCATATACAACGTTAACGCGAAGGTCAGCGCCCAGAAAACTCGTCATTAGAGAAGCGAAAGCCCGTGAGTCCCCATTTAGATGCGCCCGAAGATGCCGCCGAATAGATCAGGAAGAACACCAACCGCCAACTACAGAGAAAAGAAAACAGAAAGAAAAACAGTCATTCAGAGGGCGAAGCTCAACCCCCATATTCACGGGACCTTCTCATCCCTGCACATCGCTCACCAGTCGTGAGAGGAGTGCATATCCAAAAAGCACCGCCAGCCCGATCCAGACTCGGTTCCGTCGGGCCCATCCTTGACCGGCTTCCCGAGCCACATGGCCTCCTTCCATGACTGCTCCAATTCCCGCACCGCTACCATTGGGACGTCGACGAAGTGCATTAGTCTCTGGTGAGCACTTGGTGGGCGCATTGGGGTCAGGCAGGATCTGTCCTGTGTTGGTATCGATGCGGTGTTCTTTCATCCACGCACAGTTCTGCTCGTCTAACTCGGGCCATTCAGTGCGGAACTTTAACCCTCCGTCACCAGCCTTAACATTATTAATTCCCTTCGAAGTTCGTGTGACTCCCGGCGTAGCGCTAACATGCGATCCGCCTCCAGTAGAGTTCCACCATCGAGATCGCGCAGCGAACACTCGGCGCTCGCCTTCCGAAGCGCTTACACTCCCGGTCGTCATTTCCTCACTTGTCATAAATGAAAGCAGCCCGATCAATATCGTTGAAACTTCCCAGGCAGGATTGAAGGACTTTGGGTGGAAATCACTGATGCTTAAACAGAGGCGTGTAGACGGTTGGAATCGGCCACTAGGCGTATGCATGCGGATTGCGGGCGGCGCAAATGGGTATTCAGGGGGGAATATCAAGGTGCCCCAATATTGTCCATTCTCGTAAGGAGTCCCGGGGGGTCCCGTCAGGATATAGTGCCATCTTATCATGGTCAATACTAAAAAAGAACGGCGAGGGACGAGAAAACTCACTCGAGGATATTTGACTCGGAAGGATGGGCGATAATGAATGGAGGAGGGTTCTTTTGAATGTTTTGGTACTCGCGAGTGAGCTGTATTAGAGTGTCGGGTCAGTTTCCGCCATATTGGGTGTTCATAAGATGGAGTGTCCTTACCCGTTTGAAGGCTGCTTTTGTGGCCATTTTGGCAGGAGATGGTGAAACGCTGGTCGATCGGTGTAGAAGTTCGTATGTGGGTACCTTCCAGAGGTAAGAGAGGGGTTTGGAAAGGAAGAGTGGTTGCCTCTCAAAAGTGAGGTGTTGGACAATGACTGAAGGCTGCGGCGATCAAACGCGGTCACGTGGGGCATTGATTTCCGCGCGGCGGACGGATCAAGCGTGGGCAATGCTTTCAACGGTTGCAAGTTTTGAGCCATTGCAGCCGTCACAATGGCTTCTACTTCCGTTGGAGATGAAGGCGTGAGTTCTGGCTTCTCTTGGACATGTCGAAACCCAATTATGCTAATTTCTTTACTAGATCTTCGAGCGCCTACAGCAGCGCCAGGACCCGAAGGTCGCCGAAGAGCAGCAGCAAGCTATGAATGAGCGCATGCAAGCAATCTTGCACAAGGCCCAGTCACGTCTCTCTGAGCTGGTATGTCACTGGTACCAAGTACCCAATTATTCCCTGTCTTCGATGTCTCGCACGGCTTGTAGGAGCTTATTGGATATCCGGCTAACCGCATGATTGCCAACAGATTGACCAAAACTCTACCCTGCCATGCACTGTATCTTCTGTACACGTTATCAGCGCTCCAAACACTCGCCGAAGCTTCCTCAACCACATCGTTAGCCCTCTCTTGAAGGACCGGGAACGACCTTATACCTTGTCCGAGGTACTGCGGGAAGTTTCGGCCACTGCGGACAAGCTAGGAAGATTTGGTAAGTACCTCCACAAGCGTACAACAATGATGCTATTGTTGGAATATGTGTCTAACGCAATACAGATCTATTCCAGCAGCCAATTTCTGTACACCTCGACGATTCCAATGGCAACAACCCCAACGGCCTTCGCAATATCGATGTTATCCTCGCGGCCCGAGAGAAATCCCGTGTGCTTCTCAAGACTGGAACCGATCTTGGCAATGCCGAAGGCTCTGCCTACGGTAATCTGCTTTGGCGCAATGTCTTCGGTGGTGCCGAAACCTTGAACTTGAACGCTTCATTGGGAACACGGACAAGATCTGCCTATCAGGCCGCTTTCGAAACCCCGCTTTTCTACGATCCAAACTTCCGTTTAGAAATTGGAGGAATCGCAAGCGCTACTCAGAAGTCGTGGGCAAGCCATGAAGAGGCTATCAAGGGAGGCTGGGGTAAGCTTCGATGGCTGTCCCAGGCCGGTCATCGCCATGAGCTGAGCTACAGCGGTGTCTGGCGACAGATCACCGGCCTTGGTGAGAATGCGTCTCCCACTGTCCGAGCTGACGCCGGTGATAGCGTGAAGAGCAGCGTGTCGCACAGCTGGGTGAATGACCAGCGCGACAACCCCATGCTGCCCGCGCGAGGATACTATGCTAAAGCATTCAACGAACTTGCTGGATGGGGCCCATTAAAAGGAGACGTCTCTTTCTGGAAGTCGGAAATTGAGACACAAGGTGCTGTCCCGATCCCTATTCCTGGAATCAAGGGCGACAGTGGTATCAGTCTCACCACTGGATTCCGCGCTGGCATTCTGTACCCATTAGGGCTGGACTCGAAGCCGCAACCCCAGCTTTCCCGTATCAATGATCGCTTCCTCCTCGGTGGACCTACTGATGTCCGTGGATTCCGCCTATGCGGTCTCGGCCCCCGTGAAGGACCTGATGCTCTTGGTGGTGATGTCTACGCTGCTGGAAGTGCAAACCTGCTGCTTCCTCTCCCTCGCCTGGGTGCTGAGAAGCCCGTGCGATTGCAGGCTTTTGTGAACGGAGGCCGACTTCTCCCTCTTCAGACTTCCCAGAACAAGGCTCCTACTAACAATGGAGAAGTGCAAGATGCGCTTGCTTCAACTCTCACTGAGCTTCAAAACGGACTGCCCAGCGTTGCGGCCGGTCTGGGACTCGTCTACGCCCACCCAGTTGCTCGCTTCGAGCTTAACTTCTCCTTGCCATTGGTTGTCCGCAAGGGCGAAGAAGGCCGTAAGGGTCTTCAGCTTGGAATCGGCATCAATTTCCTTTAAGCATAACATGTATCTTACTAGAGTTTAGCGGCGTCAACGCAGTTCTAATTATACCTCTCTCCTTTATCTAGAGATATCTTCCTTGCGTACTCTGCCCTTTCAAAACTGCCATGCGTATAAACCCAACTCTCATTAAAATCAATTAAAACTAAAGTATATTCCGAATGCCTTATCAACAGATGCCAACTCCAGGCCAGATCGTGCTAGATGCGGGGCTGAGTCAGCGGGCATCAGGACAACCGCTAAATGGACACGGAGCTCCCAAAGCTCCTGTAAATCACCTCAACTGCATTACGATCCACCTCGAATTCATTGCGCCAAATACCTCCTCCTCGCGCCCTAGCTTGGCCATGGCACAGTACTACCCCCAACAAACACAGCAGGGCTATGCGCCCCAAGGCTCTGCGCAAAACCTCCAGTTCTTCCCCTCGTCCTACGGCTCCGTCTCCGGCCACACAACTCCTTCACAAGCAGCCTACGGCGGCGGATTCGGCGGCGCTCCCAATCCTGCAGCACAAGCCTATCCAGGTGGTGGATATGGCGGGTTTGGATCACCTAGCGCTGGTGTGAGTGGGCGCATGGGCGAGCAGGGTGGCTTGCGGACGGGCTGGTTGGCCGCGTTTGGGACGGAGGGATATGATGGAGAACCGCCATTATTGGAGGAACTGGGAGTTAACTTCGAGCATATTCGGACTAAGGTGAGTTACCGAAGCTTGCCCGAGAATGGGGACTAGGAGAGGCAATTTGTGTGCTACTATAGAGTGCTACATGTTGCCAAACTTGTTCTCTTGCGACGTTGATTGTTTGCTCTGGGTTAATTATTCGAATCGTGGAACGGAAACTGATGCATCCCTGTCTAGACACTCACTGTTCTCAACCCTTTTGCCTCCATCGATAACCATCTGATGGATGACAGCGATCTTTACGGAGCACTCCTATACATCGTCCTCTATGGAACCTTCCTACTTCTCTCTGGCAAGGTCTTCTACGGTTACATCTATGGTGTTGCTGTCTTTGGCACCGTCGCACTACACTTAATCCTCAGTCTTATGTCTCCGGCTCTCGACGCCCCCACCCCTAATGCCGCCGACCCCTCCAACTACAACCCTCACCACAAACCCTCCATGTCTACCTCCTCAGCTGCTGGCCATTTCTCTGCAACCTTGACGTTTCCCCGCTCCGCCAGTGTCCTGGGCTACTGTTTCCTTCCTCTCGTGCTCACCAGTCTCATTGGTATCTTGATCCCCATGGACACGCTGTTCGGGTATCTCCTGACCACTGCGGCTGTCGGATGGTGCACATACAGCTCATCTGGTATGTTCTGCGCTGTGGCCCGTATGAGCGGTATGCGTGGTCTGGTGGCCTATCCATTGGCTCTGTTCTATGTGGTTTTCGGAATTATGGGCATTTTCTCTTCGCGGGGCACTGGTTCTCTTGCCGCGAAGACTGGAACGGTTGCTTAGAGGTGTTGGGGTCTTGTGTTTGGGCCTTCTGAGCAGGTGCTCATTCTGTTATTATGGTATTCTTCGGTAATCAAAAGGTTGGGAGATACTTTGAAGGGGCATAAAAAAGAGTCCTTGGTTGCTTCATTTGCATCTAATCATGAATATTACGAGATTCAGCCTTGTGTTATATATCATCATGCATCATTAAATTCGTTACATTCTTCTATCGATCTCTATTGTAGAGTAGTTGTATGAACTTCTAACTAACGGTTTCCCCTTGCGTGGGTGCCCATTTAGCAAGCCATTCTCTAGTCTTATCCACATCACCTGCTGCTGCTTCGGCACCAGCAACACACCATGCAAAATCATAGCCTTTGCCCCCGGGAATTGTGCTCTCTGCGAAGATCATCTCAGCGATATTACGACGGATCTGACCGAGTTCGTCCGTGCAGAAGTAGAATGGCGCGGTGTTCGTGACCTCTGGCTTAGCCTGGACAGGCTCCACCAATGGCTTCGTGATCTTCATTATATCAGCAACGCCTAAATTCTCCGCAGGCATCGCTTCTTGTTGGTTCTTTTCTTTTCCGTTCTTGCAATACTTGTTCTGACACCATGGCTTTGAGCAGCCGGTCATCATTTGAGATAGATAACGCCGCTCGATACGTCGTCGGAGAGCCTTGCCTTCCGGATCATATGTGTCGACGTATAACGGACCGAAACAAATGCTGCATAGCCCGAGAGACCCGTTACTTGCGCTGGATAGTGTGCGGCCGCAGTTCTGGTTCAAACAGATCCGTGGTGGAGGCCGGGATACTCGCTCCAGATCGTGATGGCGAAGATGGGTCTTCATGTCGCGAAGTCGGATGATCTTTCCACAGAGATGGCATTCGGTGGTTCGGCCTCCATCGACGAGTTCGTGGGGAGTAAGACCGGATAGCATTACCTCTGGGTCGTGAAGATCTGGGTCTGAGTCGCCTTGCTGTGGCACGAGAAGATGACAAAATTGGCACAGTATTAATTTCTTTGGACACTCGTTGGTTCGGTGTTGTGCTAGTGCAGGTAGCCCTTCGAAGTTGACTTCACAGTCGGGGCAGGCGTGGGATGTGTGGAAGATTGAATCGTGACGGGCCTTGCTTGGTTCGTCATTTCCGTAGGAGGTATCGTGAGGGCAATGCCAATGATTTTGCCATTCCTCGGAGCGTTTTTGGAATACATTATGGCAATGTGGGCAGAATACATTATTGCGCAGACAGAAGTTTTCATGGAGAACCAGTGTTCGTTCTGGTACCCATTGGGTACAATTTTTACACTGGACATCACCGGGCTCATGCGGTTCGTCGGCCTCATGCTCTTCAGTTGATGATGGGCCGTCCTTTGTAGTTCGCAGGCTGTACGGCACAGGTGTTTGCTGAGTAGAGCTTTCAGGGTCTGATATACCACCAGCATGGGCAGATATGTAAAGAGACTCTGCACCTTCTAAAGCGATATTTGTCGGCTGGATAGTGATTCTCTTTGTTGAATGGCTGGAGAAATCACCCCAGACATGCGCATCTGCTCGAGGACGACTCTGTTGGCGAGAGCTCAGTGGACTCACAAAGAGACAGACCGAAGGATCTTCGGTTATAACCTCAATTTGAATGGGCTCGTCTCGATTCCACTCCCGAATCTCATAGTCCACATATTCCCCAGGTAAGACCTGGGCCCCAACTTCTTCACCGAGCGTCAGAACTCCTCCAACAGAACTGCCATGTGCTGTGCCTGGTGCGCGAGTGGCTCGCTCCAACCGTTTTTGTAGCGTCTCTCGAGCTTGTTCCTCCGATAATGCGACGATGTCAACCTCCAGATCCGTATCTACGACGCAGATGCCGTCGCCTTCCGGGTAGAGTTTATCGACGAGGAACCGAAACGACTCTTTGTGTGTTCCGGGAACTGTGAGCAGCTCGTTGACGGTGAGTGTAGTAAAATTGTCTCGTAGGTGGCGCTCCAGCAAAGCTTTCCAGTCCTCGGGGTCGTAGCCTGCCTCTAGAGGTCGCAGTCGAACATACGTGCCCTTGGGCAGTTGTTTTGCGTGAACCGTCACGGGAGGATCTAAGCGAGCTGGTTGCTCCTGTGAACCATCTTCCTCTACATCATATGTTGACGGCTTTTCCTCTGGGCTGAAAGCACTGTCCTCAATCCCGAGCGAGTCTCGAAGCAACGCACTCAGCGTAACTTCATTCTCCGCAGCGGAGAACTCGCGAATCCCCGCATACACGAAACGCCCATTCTCAGGGTTGACGACTCGGAATGTCAAAGGGTGCGGGAGCTGCTGCTGGCGATGCTCGACCTGCTGACGCGCGACAGACTCGGCGGCGAAGGTGTGGTGATTGAAGGGATCAAAGGCGCTCGTGTGCACGCGCGGGTTCGTAGGGACCGCTTGGAGCGGGGCAGCGGCGAGAAGCTGCTCTAGCGCAGACTGGGGAAGAATAATCTTATCGCCGGGTAGACGAGGGGCTCTGCTAGGAGGCGTCACTGCCAGTTGGGCTGACCAGTTTATAGTATTATTCCCCTCCATGGTGGGAAGGGAAAGAGAAGAGTTGGTATTGCGGAATTTAAGGTGGAGTCGGGCTTAAGCTGGGAAGTTCTGGAAGCCTCGGCCGCGCCCCCACATCTAGAATACAGAACTATGGATTGCAAATCAAACACCCTTAACTCCCTGCTTAGAAATATTCGCTAGCTCAGTTTAACACTCGAATCCGGCGGCGAGAAGTAGTGTTGCACCAATCGCACTTTGCTGGTCAGCTGGTTCTGGAAGGATTATAGGGTCATAATGGACTTACCATTGTCGCCGAACACCCTTCGTTATGATCAATACAGTAGTCTCCTTGGCAGCTTTGGCAGCTGTACTGGCAGTCCAGCTTACACGAAGCACACTGAAAGGGGGTTAGATATCATCATGACTGGAGGCTTACGATAGTACTCACAGTTGGACCACACTCCCAGCAATCTTTGCTAACACCTTTTTGAAGACGCTGGACAAGAATTAGTCGCAAGCCTGTTGAAGACAGGGTGAAATACATACCTCTCGATTAATGTTCCTTCCGGGTCCAGCGCTCTGACCGTTAGAGTGTCGCACGGCAGTCTGGTGAGGCGTTAAGTTGGCTTGCAAGTGCTGAGGGTTTGGAAGGCAGTTCGAGCAGAACCATTTATTGCATCGGTGGCACCACCGATCTGTCAAGCAATCGGAGCACCGTGCAATGAAAAATGGATGTCTTCCGGGAATTTGATACGGCTGCTTGGCCGCCGCAATGCTTGAGACATGCAATGGAACGGGGCCTAGCATAGGGAACTCCTCACTGGGAGATTGCCCCCAGATAGCTGGTCCTTCGGGAGAGCTATGGCACCCATCACATCCACGTGGTCCTAGAGCCACAGTGGCGATCGCGGGTGAAAGCAGAGGAGCCTCTTGGGGAACATCCTCTTCATCTTCTGTGATGTACGTGCTGGGGTCATGTCGGGGTCCCCGGCAGAGCACAGCATCAAAGGCAATAATACCCTCGCACTTTTTGAGAGTCTGCGCCCATCCATCTTCGATGCTGTGCTTGTACATCTTTCCGGTTGCGCTGTACCATTCGTGCTGCAGGGGCTTGGGAGCCTGAGATTCTTCTTCATTGTCTGAAGAAGCACTGGATGAACTCGGGCTCGGGTTGCGAGATGCTCCCACGCGCGAACTCCACCAGTCGCGGTATCGACGGCGTACAACGGTCCGTGGCGGTGGGTTCACGGGTGAGAAGTGGTATATTCCCTTGATGCGAGGGGTGCCCTCGGGACGAGAAGGGCGAACAGCGTGTTGAATGACCTGCATCAACTTCCGCTCATTGAGACTTTGACATTCGCGGATAGAAAGAATGTTAACATTGAATCGATCCGTGAGGATGATATCGGCCACAAGATCAGCTGGCACTGATAAGCCGTCCAGGACCAAGGTGCGCACATCTTGTAGGATTGACTTTCTCTCCAACCTGGAGAAAATGTTACGCAGCGGTGCAGAGTATACCTCGTCCTCTGTTAGGTAGTCATCGGCCTCTTGTGGCTTTGTTGAGGGTTGCGCGCCGCGACAGTGAGTCAAGTCGAGGTGGCGGAAAATGTAGGGAGTCTGGGTGATCATGTTGTGCATCAATCGCGAGGTTGAAGAGAGCGCCACAAGTGACGGCACGGAAAGATATGGGGCCATGTGGTCCAAAACCAGACTGTTAGTGAGAACATCCTCTAGAGGTGCCCGTCGTGGTGTTGGGGCTGGTATGATCGGAGCCTCAGGGATGGAAATGGTTTTTGGCACTTCGTATACTTTGTACGCGATAGGCTCCAACCCTAATTCCTTGGGAGTCAGGCGGCGCGAACCATAGAAGTCCGGAGCGCGGCCGATGAGGTTCTGGCGATAAGCTGCCATAGCGCCGACGGAGACTTCATCGCCGATGCGCATGAGCGGCGCATGGGGTTGGATCTCCTGGAGAGCAGCACGAGCCTTGACGAGTTCAGACTCCAGGAGGTGGATAGTAGATTGGAGGGCAGCAGGCATGGCTTCACGGCTGGGGTCAATGGCAGAGACCATAGAAAGCCACAGATCGGACATAGTCCGGGTGTTATATAGTATGGAAACGAGACAAGGGGTGATCCACTCTCAAAGACGGTGAGCGTGGGGATCAAAGGTTCGGGGCGAATGTCGAAATATATCCACCGATCATGGGGGCCTTGACTCAGTTGAACAATGCCGTGAGAGCTGCACGGCACGCCAAGCACGGCCAATGAAGCTCTAGTGGAGTTCGCGTTGATGGGGTGGGGACGTTGGGGGGGGATGGATTGGACTAATTCAATTGAGTAATTGTTGCTGATTGTCCGGAGCCCCAGACAGATCCCAAAAAGTGTCGGTCAAGACTCGGCGATCGCAGTCTGATCGCGGGGAGACCGGGGTATACTTGTACGGAGTAGATGGAGCTGGACTGTATGGAGTGTATACGGAGTATATAGTATATGGAAGAAGGGGCAAGTGGAATGGCAGGTTAAAAGGATCTCTTGGGCAGGGCGATCGAGAGATGATCTACTACAATAAAGTAATACAAATGCATATTCTACAGATCTCCGCAGAGCCGGGCCCCAAAGAGCCAACCCAAAACATACACCGGGCACTGAGTAAGGGGGCTCGTAGAGAGTACTTGGCACATACCACAACACGGCCAGGGAGCAGCGCTGGAGATCGGGTATTGAGCAAGTACCCAGTAAGTACCAGTACCCGCTCCTCCTCTTGCTGTCAACTGCCCCCACTGATCCGCAGGTCACGCGCTTCACTGCGCTCCACTTTGTTCTCGAATGGAAGTTTGTGTTGCGCCGTGGCGAGCCAGTCATGGATTCGTGGTCCAATGGCCTCTATAGATCTGTCGTTTCTGCTGGCATGGCGTGAGTCTCCTCATCAATTGGGATCGGCCCATCCTTGCCCATTTGCCCATCCAGTACCACATTCGCTGCGTACGCGACGGACTGCAGCACTCGCCAAGCCAATCTCGAGGGAAGATCCGCGCCAAGCGTCGATCTACGGGATTCCATTTAAGGTAGTGCGGCCGTAGTGCTGAAGCGGAGGGAATTGTTCCTACGGAGGAGTCTTTTCCGTCTGCCCAGGCCCGGCCATATTAACCCCGATCCATATCTACTCAGTCTCTATCCGCACTACAAGTATAGCCGCCGCCTTCCGCTGCCGCTATCGTGCACTATTCCTACCCATCGGGGGCCAAGACTTCAGGGTGACGGCCAAGTCTCTGGGCGACATCATTTCCGCCCCCCTTGACGCGGGAAAACGCATGAATTTCCGTCGCTCCAATTTTGCGCAGAACGCCAAGCCTCAATTGAAACCGCAGGCTCATCAACTACGACATTTACAGTCTTGGCGAGCCTCAGCGAGGTTACAGGGGCACATCACTTCGTCATGCGACACTATAGTCCAAAGATAGCATTAGAACTAGTGATACAGGTCGATCATCCGTCAGATTTCCTATCAACCTTCTCTACTTCCACAACTTGGACACCGCGACTTCCTTATCGTCGTGCTTGTTGAGGATCTTGGCGGTGGCCAAGTCAAAGTCCTCTTGTGTGACATGCACTCGTCGCTCACGCAGTGCATACATACCGGCCTCCGTGCAGACACCCTTCAATTCGGCTCCAGAGCATCCGTTCATCTTCTCCGCGATCTTGGTCAGGTTGATACCACGGGTCAGGTTCATCGAGCGAGAGTGGATGCGTAGGATATCGGCACGAGCTTCGACCCTAGTAGTTGTAAAATCAACAGTCAGTATCACGTAGATTTGCGACGTCCAATCAGAGGGGGTTACTAACGATGGTGGTGGGAACTCAATCTTTCGGTCAATACGTCCAGGTCGCAGCAACGCAGGATCCAAGATGTCCAGTCGGTTGGTCGCCATAATGATTTTGATGTTTTTCGTTGGCTCGAAGCCATCTAACTGGTTCAGAAGCTCCAGCATAGTTCGCTGCACTTCGGAGTCTCCACCTCCCGCGGAGTCTATACGGCTGGAACCGATACTGTCGATTTCGTCCATGAAGATGATACTTGGAGCATGCTCACGAGCCATCACGAAGAGCTCACGCACCATACGACTTCCCTCACCAATATACTTCTGCACCAGCTCTGAACCGCTCACTCGGATAAACCGACAAGCGGTGTGGTGAGCCACAGCTCGAGCGAGCAATGTCTTTCCAGTACCCGGAGGACCATAGAGAAGAACACCCTTAGGCTGTGCGATACCAAGCGATTCGAAAAGCTCCGGGTGCTTAAGTCCCAACTCGATGACTTCCTTGATTTCCTTGATCTGTTGATCCAAACCACCGATCATATCGTATGTGCTGTCAGGAACCTTCTCCACCATCATGAGCGAAACGAGAGGATCGACCGAGGATGGGAGCATCTTCTCCAGCTTGTATGAATCCGAGAGGAGGGCCACGCGCTTGCCGACGGTGAGCTTGGCCACGTCCACGCCATCTGCAATATCCACCACTGTATCGAACGCGTCAGTAGGTTCATCTCGTTTTTGGTGGTTCCATCCCATTGGCATCCTCTAGCCCTCACGTACCGTATTTTCCTTCCGGATGTACCTTCACAAGCACCTTCTTGGTGCTCATGACCTTGACCACCTCACCCACGTATGAACCCGGTTGTTGGAGCAAGCCGAGCTCCTCCCGCAATAGGCGGACGCGGGAGTTGTAATCATTGCGCTGTGCTTCTAATCGTCGGAGGATGGCCTGGCCTTGGATGATCTCGAGCTTCATGCCCTCAATCTTATTGCGATAGTAACCGTCGAGCGCCATGTTGGAGGAATGACGCTATCCGCGGAGGGGATAGGTCCAGAGGCTCGGGTATGTCTTGGAAGAAATGGAAGATAAGAGTAGATTGTACCGGATGATAGCCACGCTGGCTTAATGGAATGACAGGGCCGCAGAAGGGAAGGTGTGCAGTGACGAAGCGCCTCCCGTCGGAGCTGCATCGCCTGGGCAGCTTCGAAGCTGCGGGAACAAGATGACTAAGACTGACACCTGAGCGCCTGGCAGAACTGGCAGAACATAAACAAGGCAGCAACATTATGTCATCTGGTCAAAGCGGACCCACGGACATGCTTCCGAGCATATGATTGGCTGCGGAGGCGGATCGAGCCCCCAGCGCAAATCACGGGTCCGCCGTTTGCAAGCTCTCCACCACGCGGCCGTTGTATCACCCGCAGCCTGCAGCGCTTTCTCTCTCAGCTGATGCCATGCGGATGATCGTGTCCTTTTCTCGCCTTGCTCCAGCTGTCCTGTACGGGGTGCTAGCTCGTTGAGCTCTGACCGTCTCTCCGAACGGAGTGGGGTGACCCGCATCTTTCCAGTTTGTTTTTCTTTGCTTAGACTTCGGTGCTACAGCATACAACATGGGGAGCAATCAAGGGAACCCAGAGGGTACTGGTACCAACCAGCCTCAAGGGACATCAAGCGTCGACTATGCTACCGGATCTTCTCTCCCCGCTGGTAGGCCAACGCCTACCATCCGGAGGACATACGGTATGACTAGAAATTTTGACCGTGTAACAAGGGAGAGGGAATAAGGCGTGGCTGACTATTTGAGCAAAAGGAACTTTAGATTCTGTCCCTACCGAATCAACGTCCGACATGCGCTTCAACGAGATTCAAGAAGATTCACCCAGCCGTCCCGGGGGCGCCGCCGCTGACAGGCCCAAAAAACCCGCCGTTACTCGCCGCATGTCTTCCACCAGACGTATCCCTCATAAAGGCCAGCAATTCTCGACCGACGATGGACTCAATGAAGTTGAGGAGGAGGATACCCGCTACACCTCCGCTCCTCAGGGGTCTCCAAGACTTCGTCCCTCGAGAGCTCGAAGCCCAACTCTCCAACGACGAGTCAGCGCGCGGCCAAGTCCACTGACGCGAGCAGATTGGGATAACACGAGCATCGAGAATCTAGATCTGCCAAAACCGGGTCTAGAGGCTTCCGTTCCTTCTCTACGGGAATCCCAAGGAGCAAGTGATAACGAAGACGAAGATCTAGATGACGTTGATGAAGAGGAAGATGACGACGATAGTAGCGATGCAGCAAGCTTTACGCTCAAGGACCGACAACAGGCAATTAACGACACTCACCCATTCGGTCTTAGGATTTGGAAGCCTGCCTTATACAAGAAGAATCGGTCCGTGGAAAAAACCGCTGAGGGAGATATCCACTCGTCTCCCGGGGCGCCTGGGTCCCGCGTAAGCTTCATGATATTTTTGAGCAATCTGGTCTGGACCCTAGTCTTCGGGTGGTGGCTCTCACTTGTTGCGTTGCTCGCTGCCATTGCGTGCTTTTTCTTTGCCTACTCTTCCAGTGCCGTTGCGTATGGAAGAGTGTTCTCTGGACTCTCTCGCTATCTCCTCTACCCATTTGGGTCCTTTGTCCTGCTGCAGACGGATGAAGTATATGCGGAGGAAGACGAGGGAGAAGGGCGCAGTATCGGTGAGTATGAGCGATGGCAGAATGGGGAAGACCTGGAGGAAGGTGTTACCAGACTTTTCTTCGGTCCTGAAAGCAGCCGGTCTCTTGTAGGACGTCGTCGAAATAGCGTGGACTCTGCTGGCGAGCAGGACAGCCTGCTAGGCCGAACACAACGAGTCCAGCGCGACGACTCGCAACAGGGCCACCCGAAACGCCGCTTATTCGGCCGCGGGGAATGGACACTGGGCCGAGTGGTCTTCTTCATTTTCTTTTATTTCCTAGTGGGCCCACTGATGCTTATGGTCTCCCTCTTCTGTTGGCTGATGGTCTTTTGGATTCCCATGGGCCGTGTCACCTTGATCCTGGCAAGCCATCTGCGCCGCCATCCTCTTGCTCTGTCTTTCCATTCTGATACGTCGTATTCCCGACTCAGCTCTGGGTTCTCGTCTCCTTCCATTCTTCTGTGCACCTACCGAGCAGCAGGCTCGAGGTACTGGAAATACACGATTGATGGTACAAATATCTTCTTCATCAACCTTCTGAGTGTCGTCGTTTTCGTGATTGCCGATTTCTTCCTTTTGAATCGATTCTTGGGAATTCAATCATGGCTGACACACCCGGGTCTTATTTTCACACTGTCCTTGTTTTCAATCATCCCATTAGCCTACTTCATTGGACAAGCCGTGGCCTCCATCTCGGCCCAATCTTCAATGGGCCTGGGTGCCGCCATTAACGCTTTCTTTTCAACTCTCGTGGAAGTGTATCTCTACTGTGTGGCTTTAACCGAGGGCAAAGCTCAGCTTGTTGAAGGCAGTCTGATTGGGAGCATCTTCGCCGGTATTCTGTTCCTACCTGGCCTGTCCATGTGCTTCGGCGCCATCAAGCGCAAAACACAACGGTTCAATGTGAAATCAGCCGGTGTAACCTCGACTATGCTGCTGTTTGCTACTATCGCAGCATTTGGGCCAACACTCTTCTACCAAGTCTTTGGCAGCGTAAGTCTCGATCTACTTGCCATTTTTGCTTTCAAACTAACAATTAGCAGCACGAGATTAATTGCCATGCATGCTCTGGGCTGTTTGATATTGGTGAAGACCGAGATTGCCGCCAGTGTTACTTCACTCAGTCCGCAGCTGTTCAGGATGTTTTCTTCCGGAAGGCTGTCCAGCCTTACGCATGGATTGCTGCCGTTTCGCTCTTCCTTTCTTACGTGATCGGTCTTTGGTTCACGTTGAGGACTCACGCCGCTCTAATCTGGGCCTCTGAGCATGATGAAAAGAAAGCCATTCAGGATTCTTTCCATAGCACAGTGATCCCGGAGGCTTCAGGAGCTGTTCGTGATGCTCAAAACTACAAGCGTGTCTTTAGCAAGTCCTTGCGCCAGATGCGGTCTGAGAACAGGCGCACAAGCAATGCCGAACGAGAAGATGAGCAGCGAAACAATACGCCTTACCTCGTACCTCCGTCAGCGAACAACGATGCGAAAAAGAGCCAGACCTCCACTCCTGGAGGGTTCGAGGAACAGGCCGATGGATTTCTCGCTCACATGGCGGCTGCAGAGGTTGCGGCTGCGACCATTCGCGATGCTGCTCGGAACCGTAAGCTCGCGGGACAGCAGACTATCGGGCGCCAGGGAGGTCGGGCCGCTGCTGAGCAGGCAGCTCAAGCTGGGGAAGAGACTGCGGACACTGGTATTCCCCAAGAGCCAACCCAGGCAAGCGGAGGCCACGATGCTCCTAACTGGAGTAAAACTAAGAGTTCGGTTATTCTCTTGGGAGCAACAATTCTTTACGCAATTATTGCGGAGATCCTAGTTGATACCGTCGATGTGGTGCTCGAGAGTGTTGATATTGACGAAAAGTTCCTCGGTATCACCCTCTTTGCCTTGGTCCCCAACACAACCGAGTTTCTGGTGAGTCAAAGCCTCTTTTGTCCCGTTGACTGCCGTACTAATTTTATGATAGAATGCCATTTCATTTGCCATGAACGGCAACATCGCCTTGTCCATGGAGGTTGGATCTGCCTACGCGCTCCAGGTCTGCATGCTTCAGGTCCCTGCTTTGGTCCTCTTCAGTGCCTACTACACAAGCTCCTTAGACCCTGTCGAACTTGCATCGCACTCATTCAAGTAAGTGACTATCTAGCTATCACATGCAATTCATCTATATTATAGTTGCTAACATGATGACCCCAGCCTCATCTTCCCACAATGGGATATGATCACCGTGATTCTCTGCATCTTCCTGCTATCGAATGTTTACGGAGAAGGCAAGAGTAACTATTTCAAGGGCTCTGTTCTTGTATTAACTTACCTTTTCGTCGTCATCGGATTCTATCTATCCGGCTACAGCAACGTGAACAGCATGGGTGTCAATCAATTCGATACCCTGGCCCTTGACACCAACCGCTCCCAGAAGTTTTACACCGTTGGCCGCGTTCCCTCTGGACCTGCATACTAGGAAAGGCTCATTTGATATGTGATAAATGATCATTGCTTTCTGATATTGACAATATGGGCTCGCTCATCATTTATGCATTGTACTATTCATGGGTGTGCTTATTGTCTACAGGGGGTACATTTGCTTTGCTTTTCATTCCTGGTATTCTATTGTGTCCATTGCTCTGGAGTTTTGTTCCCTGGGCAGATTTAGCGTACATAGTCTTGAGTCTTGATGGACATTTCTTGCATCATGAACATTATATGGAATTTCTCTAGTCCACGTCCGTGCTATTTTTTTGTGATATTTCCCCAGATCGCAGGGCATCCTGGAAGCGAGATATAGTAAGAAGTCATGGTTCGCTCAAACTTAGACCCATTTATTCACCACCTCGTCGATTGAGTTGCGATACTCGCGTTGTGTCTCACATTGCTTCACGAAAATCCGATACTTGGCCTCAAGCAACGAAATCTCTTGTTCGTTTTGTGTTGGCACAACCGTCTTGCCAGGCTTGCTCATACGATTCATAATGCTCCACAGATTTTCGGTTTTTCCGTCTGCATCGGCACTTGCAGCCTTTGCACCCAACATCGCGGCTCCATGGCAGACGGCAGATTGAGAGTATTCCGGGGTTACAACAGGAACCTTGCATGCCGTTGCGATGAGTGATACAAGAATATTGTTCTTGCATTGCGAGCCAGACATGAAGATCGAGCGGATACAGTGGCCTGCGGTTGTCATGGCTTCGACTATCTGTTTGGTCTGGAGAGCAATAAATTCGAGGGTTGCGTAGTAGTGTATCGCGAGCGCGTTAATTGTTTTTTCGCCCGTCAGTCCTATAACAGACCCGGCCATGTTGGGATCAGCGAAAGGAGATCTATTTCCCCAAAGATCGCCGTAGAAGAAGAAATGGCGAGCCAGATAGGATATGAAAGGTGCTTTTCGATCATGCTGCATCTGTGCGAGGTGTCCATCTAGACATTGGAAGATGTCCAATCCTCGAGCTTTGGCTTGTGAATCTGCTTGCTCGTAGGCTGGATGTGTTTGGATAACATGCTTCAGCAGTTCGCCTGTGGCTGTCTGGCCTCCTTCTGTGATGCAGTATCCTGGCAAGAGAACATCATGGAAGGGTCCCCATATGTGATCGACGAAGACCTGCTTTTGAGACATGATTAAGTGGCAGCTTGAAGTGCCTGCAAC
Source organism: Tympanopsis confertula (assembly GCA_026745395.1). Taxonomy (NCBI): domain Eukaryota; kingdom Fungi; phylum Ascomycota; class Sordariomycetes; order Coronophorales; family Scortechiniaceae; genus Tympanopsis; species Tympanopsis confertula. The sequence continues at coordinate 2,826 of JAOYNU010134961.1, read as the reverse complement.
AGCTGCGAGTCGCGTGAATGCCTTTGAAACTCCATTGTCAGAGGCTTCAGAGGCCATGTCGGCGGAGTCTAATTGAGCTTTACCTCCGACTGTTCCTATCCAGCCAGCATAGGAGTCAATGACGCCGCTTCCAACAGCAATGCCGGAAGGAAGACCCATCTCTGATGCGGCTTTTTCGCATAGTTGACCGACTAGGTCACCTGCGCTTAAATAGTCACCGTGCTGTGACAAATCAAAGTTAGTAGGTACGAGTAACAAGCGGCAGAAGGGGAGTGTCTAACCTCATTGACGCCGCCTATGCGCTTATAGTTATCTTGAGCTAACTCCCCTAATCCGATCCTGTCGAGAAAATCTTCTTTCCAACCCTTGACGCTACCATCAATTCCAATGGGTAGAAAGTCCTCTCTGCGATCGACGCTGGGAAAGTTTCTCTTTTGGTTGCCAGTTGCGATGTGAACAAGCGCATCTGCAAGGTCATAAAATGCACATTTCTCAAACAGGTGCTTCGGCATGTGCTTCTTAAGCCAAAGCACCTTACATATCTCCATCTCTGGGGTCACCTCGCCACCGACATAGCGTAGTAGCTCATGGCTCGCGGTCTGACTGATCTGCACAGCTTCTTCAGTTGGACGTTGATCAAACCACATGATGACATTCAAGCCACTGTTGAAGTCAGGCCCCGTTACGGAGATTGGCTCATCCGTCTCATGATTGAATACTGCGAGAGAGCATGTCGCATCAAACCCAATGCCACGGATCGAGTTTGGGTCTGTGTCGTTTTCCTTTATAGCAGCCTTGACTGCTTCGCAAACCCCACTCCAGATATCGACTGTAGAATCTTCCTGGGAGCTTCAGTTAGTATGTACTCTACTATAGTTCGAGATTCTTGAGATCACAGAAATCAGATGCTCGGGGTCTGCTCGACCAGTTGCTTTTGAGCCCTGGCCAACAATGTCGCCGTTGGCATTGATAATACAGGCACGCGCACTGCCTGTGCCGACATCAATGCCAATGTAGTGATCCATGAGGACACCAGGTGAAAAATTGAGTACCCGAATATATGAATAACTGTTTTGAATTATAGATCATAGATCAGATGCAATGGACAGGACGAGAAGTAAGAAAGTGCCGAATGAGAAGAATTGAGGGGTGACTCGCGGAAGGAAGATAATTTTCAAGATCGAAGGCGTAATATGGACAGACGAGTAGAATGGCAATCAAACGACTCGTAATTATTCATGGATGAACTTCATATTGTCAATTGTTCAAGAAGCCACATTCTACAAGCATAACTCTTCTCTTCTGTCCATCAGACTTCGTATACAGTGTAATTACCTAACAGTGAGCTCTACCCCTGGTATCGTCAGTGGTATTAGAGTAATTTACTGTAATACAAATACCTGGCCGCCGACCCCAACTCTCGCGATGGAGCTACTTTTGCTCCGCGACAACCTCCGACATCTCTGGGCACACCACCATGCACCTCCGATTCATCCTCGGGGCTCTTGCCCTCCCAATTGTCGCCTTGGCCGACATCACAACAGACATCTTCTACTGGCCCGTAGAGGCTTCGCAACCTTCCGTCCTCGCGCGTGTTTCCTACGACCCGACATCCTTGAAATCTGACCTCTTATCCTACGATCCTCCCTCCAGCGCGGACTCCGATGACCTCGTCCGAATCGGCCTCTTCAAATCTACAGCCACAAATTCTAAGCAATGGACTGGCAGCCTTGTATCACGATCTGCCTTGACTAGCGACACCCCGCCACAACTCCGTCTTCATCTCGGCCCTGCTGACGAGGTCTATCATGTCTCGCTGGCTGCTTCCGTTGCGCCTTTGGGAAGTTCCGCCAAGGTTACAAGCCCGCAGGTGGAGCTTGTGTTGAACACACCGGGGACGCAGCCTCGTTTGAACCAGCCAGTGGTCGTTGGCCCTGATGGACAAGATCCGGAGGAAGTACCAGAGAAATCCTTCCTTCAAAAGTGAGTCCTCCATTCTTTACTCTACCGGCTCACTGAACTAACATATCTGGCAGGTATTGGTGGGTGTTCTTGATCGTGATGTTCCTTACAATGTCCGGCGGCGGCGGAGAAGGACAATGAGTATGATCATAGTATAATATCAACACAATTCTCAAGTAGACTTATCAGGCGTTTGAAGGGCCGATTTACGCGGACTCTTAGATCTTATCAGCTCTAGTATGTAAATTCGTATGCCAACGAGCCCACGAGCCAAGGTAATTTAAAGTTCACTCCGAATGCTATTATAGGTTTTTTGGTAGTATATTAGTTTCTGATGGTCTAGCTACTGCTGATACAATGGATATAAATTATACTATTATTACAAACTATCAGGATCTGATGAGATCCACACCCAAGCTCCGGGTGTTTCCTCATGTGCCCTTTGAGCTTTCCCCTAGCCTGAACCCATCTTAGCACCTGGAGGAACCTCATTATCACACATTATCTTTATTCATCTTTCCCCGTTATCACACTAAGGTGACACATATCTCGACGACATTACAGTGCTTGCCTGTCATAACAGCGCAGCACATTTACATCAAGATCTTCCAAGACAATCGTGGATGCAGCCTGAACTGCCTGCCGCGAGTGGAGACTCGCGCAGGCAACAAGCGGCTCGTGCGCCCGCTACTCCCGTTCTATAAGATAAACATCATCCTCTTACCATCCTTCATCACCCACACCATGGCTCTTTCACTCACTTCGCTCCCTCCGGAGCTAATTCAATTGATCTTGCGAAAATGTGATACCGCCTCGTTCCTACAGGCAGCCTTCTCATGTCGGGCTTTTCTGGCGAACGCTTCT
>JAOYNU010134850.1:0-24942 GCA_026745395.1 Tympanopsis confertula | reverse complement strand
CGCCCTTGAGCGGGCTCATGTCCGGCACAGGACGGGCAGGCGTGCTCCCGATATCAGCGAACTTCCAGAACTGAGCTGGAGAGCTCATGGGCATAAACTTTGATGGAATCTGTGCGGTGCTAGGAGGTGGAAGACGGGGTTGTTGGCGCTGCGGTGCAGGCGTGATCATAGACGATGGACCATCGTCGTAGTATGATGATGAGAGAACCGGTGGCGAGCCAGCGGCTGTGTCTGAAAGTCCATAACCTTCTCTTGGGTTGCTGGTCTGTGTCTGGCTTGAGTTCGCATTGCGCGCGCGAGCGGGCAATGGAGAAGGCTCTTCGTAAGTCAGAGGGTTCACATGACGCAGAGGATGATCGGAGCCAGTTCCGCGACCACCGCGAGAGCCACGCTCGGGCGTGAAAGCTTCCACTTGAGAAACTGGGAACGAGCTGAAACCAGGCGAAGAGACAGGCGGGGATTTCTTTGACGTTGCCGGGAACGAAGTATCGAGAGACGCAATGTGAGTGCCTCGAGCAGACGAAGGCGGTTCCTTCGTGGCAGGCGACGATGGGGCAGATGACTGGTTTCCCTTGCGCATCTGCTTCTTGCGGTACTCGTCACGGTGCTCAGCAGCGATCTGCCACTTCATACCCTTTCCAGGCTCGTCTGTACGGCGAGGAACTTTCTGGAATGCCTTGTTCAATGACAAGTTGTGACGAATAGAATTTTGCCATCCACTCGCAGAGTGGCGGTAAAATGCATATCGCTCCATAATCCAGTTGTAGATGCTGTTCAATGTGAGCTTCTCTTCCTCGCTGGAGAAGATTGCCTGCGCAATCAGCGTGGCATAGCTATAAGGCGGCTTCAGATCCTTGGAGTTATCCTGGCTATAGTCGATCTCTTCAGTGCTCTCCATCATCATACCGCGGTTGTATAGAGGCGACTGCTTCGCGGTTCGTTGTCCCGCTGTATCGGGCGAGCGCGGCGGGGGCGTGACATTGCGCTTCAGGAAGTTGGGCGGCGGTGCCAATGAAGGCCCACCAGAGGAAGACGGACGAGCATCTTCTGTAGCCTGCGACGGCTGAGGATGAGAATGCTGCGACGCATCCCAGGTCGCGAGGGAAGATGGGTCCGGCTCCTGGCCACTTGCGATGCGCTGGGCGCGCTCGACAAAGCTTGGATGAATGTTTGGCTCGTCGTCGGGAGTAACAAACATCATCTGGGTGTTAGCGACTTCCACGATATCACCGCAACGAAGGACGGCATCAGCGCCGCGCTTGAGAATCGAATTGTTCAAGCGCACGCCATTTCGTCCATTGACACGGATGTGCCAAGCGGGCGCAACCTTGCCATCATAGAAGATCTCTGCATGCAAACGCGACACAAACTTGCTAGGACCTAAGTCCACATGAACATCTGGAAGCGCACGGGCGGCGACAGTTACGGGACTCGATTGCTCATTCGATCTCTGTTCGCGGTCTGGCTCGCGGCCGATGTTTATTTGAAGAGACTTGACGTAGTAGGTCCAGTCGCGACCGGCGATTTTCGCATAAGCTTGAATACTCGACTCGTTCTCAGTCTTCGTGTTAGAGTGGTCGCGCGTCACACGCAGTTCTTCACGAGGTATATTCAGGTATGAAATCACCAAGTCTTGAACGTCCTGGTGGGTCGACTGATCATGCTCTCCCACTGACTCTTCGTCGTCCGATCGAGGCGGTTTCACATTAACACGAGACGGGGAAGCGCGGCGTTCCACCTAAGCAAGGGTTTTTCTTAGCTGATACTCTTTGAAGCAGTGGCCTCAAACGGAAGTTTCGCGATATAGCAAACATACCTTGCGCTTTTTCGCAGAGGGACGACTGGGCGAGGAATCAGGCGCCTCGGCATCGGAAGTTTCTTGCAGTTGGATTTCCTTGCGCCGCGCACGGCGGCGGTTCGAAAGAGGCATTTGGAGCGGTCTTGTCAAAGAATCCTAGTCGGAAATCAAAGCGGGCGTGCAATATTGCCGAGTTGCAGGATCGGAATGTGCGTAGTGGGTGAGGTCACCGGTCAAAGTCGAATGATCCGTAAAAGCCAACGCGGGGCAGATAAGAAGACAGACAGTGAATGGCGAAAGAGGCGAAAAGAGCCCTCGTAACGAAAAGTGATCACAAACAACCGTTCGGGACCCGGATTTCAACGGTCGCCCCAGTCTCGGAGGCACCCTCAGAGGCAGAACCAAAGAATGATGATTACCAGAGCCACCCGATTGCTTCGGACTTTGCCACCGCAACAAGAAGCCGAAATCGAAACAGAGTGAATTCTCACGACCCCCGTGGTAGAGATAGGAACAAAACAGCCAGAACGGCGTGAGGTTGGAGGGGGGGGGGGGGGGGGGGGGGGGGGGGGGGGGGGTCCAAAATCAAACCCACGGTGGCTGGATGTTGATTATCGATAATCCCTACGATCGACACGCGCGATGGCGTCTGTTTGGGGTGACCGCCTTGTCGCGTGGGGAGCGTGTGCTCTTGTCTCACCCCAGCCACCCAAATAAGGCCCGAGGTTTGAATAGATTAACGAGAGCAACAAGCACCAAGTACAGAGAAACTGTGAAGATGAAACAAACAGGAAGACGTCCAGAATAAAATAAAAGTGTGCTCGTTTGGCCGTAAACAGTGGTGGAGTCGGGGTCACAGCGGCGTATCGTACGTTACCTTTGGCCCGCGGATGCGCGTTAAGGACCATCGGGCCGGCCGTAATACCGATACGCCCGCTCGATACCCTGCAGTTCTAACGTGGGATCGAGGTTGAGCGCTATCCCAGAGCAGCTTCCGAGTGCAGGCCATCATCGGAAGTCAGATCTCTATCCTACGCTAGAAAGAAGAAAGAGGGGCATCCAAGGAGATCGGGATTGGGGACCCAAACTATGTGATCTGACGTGCGGCACGGTATGCACTTGTCTTGTTCCTCAGGTGTTCGCGCCCGCTCCGTATACTCCGGGCCTTCCCAGCCATCCCAGGAACCAGGTAAATTTAGCAGATTCTTCAGCCTGAACTCTCTTTGCCTCCTGGTCATCATAGTATCTTCACAGGTTTCTAGAAGCCAGCATCTCCCCGCACGATGGCCCCAGACTATGGGGCCGGGATGTAGGGTCGTTTGCGTCACTGGCGCCGGATGCAGTTTAGTCGCCCGTTTGGAATGTGTCAAACCCCGAACAAGCATGGCAAGATCAGCTACTTCCGGGGCTGTCGATCTACTAATCAAGGCGCCATCAAGGAACCCTCATCATGTAACATCGAGGCTTCGAGTCTACGGCGTTTGGTTACAATTCCCCTAGTTTCAGACGCAAACAATCAGTGTAGTAAATAAACAGCGGACCAGTTTTATTGCTACAGAGGCAGGGATCCCCGAGAGGGATCAACCAAATCCAAAATGAACCAAGTAAAGAGACACATGAGAAGAGAATTGAAGGACGGCAGAGTGGCCCGTGGGCCCGAGGGGTAGAAACCATCCTCTGAACAAAGGAGATGTAGGTGGCGAAAGACGGCAAAGAAACAATATGGCAGGGTCGACAACAAACAATCAGTCATAACGGCATTAGATAGAATTCCACACTTAGTCCATGGACATTTTGGCGTCCTCGTCATCATCCAGACCGCGTAGTGTCGGATACATGACCGAGTCTTCCTCAGGCTCAGACTTGCTAGACTCGTCCTTTTGTTCGGGTGAATCGCGCATGCTAGCAGTCTCGAGACCCTCCATGCCATTCACAGAGGGAGTCACAGACCGGCTCTTGCTTTGCTTGTCTGAATCTGTGCCGAAGCTGCCGCCCTCCAGCAGCTCGGAGACTAAGCGGCGAAGGTTCTCAAGGAGACGAACCTTCTCCACCCATGCGACATTGACATCCCGCTCAGCAACCTCGGTCGCTGCCTGAGCAGTGCGTTGAGCAGCCTCTTGATCTGGGTTGGCATCGACAGAGAGGGCGGGATCAATCATGTTCTCAGCAATAGGCGTGCGCTCCTTTGTAGGAGTGCGGTCGCCATCCTCTTGCTTACCGTCATCCGAAATACCCATGCTGGTGTCACGGTCCTCGCGCTCGGCAGGGCGCGCACGCTGCAGGGTACCTCCGGTGTACCGGCGGCGATCGTCATGGTCATATGCGCCGAGGGTTGACGGCGGAGCAGCTCCAGACGCTGTGGGGTACCCCGCAGACATGCTGTCAGTCATGCTTGTAGATGGGAGGCGAGGGTACATTCCCGCGCCGCTCTCATGTGGCGGTGAGACGCGATGGCTGTGAATTGACATGGGAGAGCGGGTTGAAGCGTAGGATTGCACGCTGGAAGGAGGAGTCAAAGCGGGGGTAGGAGAATGAGCTTGAGCAGCCATCATAGGAGCTGATGTGGTAGCTGTGACATGGCTAGGAGGCAGTTGGGATGGCGGGGAGTTGCTGGTGCGGTAGCTCATGCCACCATGTACGTAGTGAGCACCAGGCTGCGCAACACCTGCGGCGGCCACATTCTCATCGCTCTCGTAAATGGTATTTTGCATTTGCTCCAAGAATTGGTCGATGTTGATGAGATCATTCTTGGAGCGAACGTTAGACATGGGAGGGAGGTGATAGGCAGGAGCAGCGGCGCCGCCTGGGCTGTAGCCGCCGCCGCCGCCACCTCCTCCAGCGACAGGAACGGGCGCGGCCATGGGGTGAAACTCTGGGACTGGGCCGTTCAAGATGGGGAGCTGAAGAGCCTGGAGGCCAAGTAGGCGCTGGCCGACAGCAGTGTAAGAGCTAGGGTCGAATTGGCGGCGCTTCAGGTCGCCGAAGAACTCATTTAGCGCGTCGTATCCTCGCTTGCGATCATATGAAGTAGCGCCATCGGGGCCCTGGCTCAGGGCATAATAAACGTTGCCATATGAGTGTGGGTTGGCTGCCTGGGGCGGGGCGTGGTGTTGGTAGTATTGAGGCGCGCCGTGTGTGTACGCTTGGCTTGTTACACCATTGATGGGAGCCTCAAAGTAGTGAGTAGCAGCAGCATATCCCTTTGGATTCTGGGGGAACATCATGTCGGGGTGGTGCTTGAGTCCTGGTTCTGGAGATCGGATCTCAGAGTCGTCCGCATGGGTCTTGACGTGCTTCTTCAGATCCTGAGGACGCTTGAAAGCCTTGCCACAGAAGTCGCACTTGTGAGGCTTCAAAGGAACGTGGACCCTGATATGTGAGGTAATGTGATCACGCTTGACTGTGGTGGTTGTGCAAGTGCCCCATTGGCATGTGAGGTTTAGATTGTTAGTGCTCTTGCGGCCCACGTGGCGTTCACAAACGTGCTCCTATTCACGGGTCAGTCGCGTCAAGAGAAAAGGCGGGATCCTCGGATGGATGGGATCAGCTTACATAGAGGGCTTCAGCAGTTGGAGAGCGCTCATTGCAGCCCACCCATTGACAGGGGAGCTGATCACCGGCGCCGTTCATGGAATTGTTGATGGCGGCGGTGGCGGCAGCGGCAGTAGCGGTGACGGAGGCGTTAGGGGTTGTCGGGGTCGCACTCTGCTGGGATTCAGGAGCAGGAGCAGGGGCTGCAGTCTGGGGGGTTGAACTGGGGGGGATGTTGTTCTCGGTCATGATGCCAAGAAATGAAAGTCTTGTGCTGGCGGGACGAGGCGCGACTTTATAGCGACAAGAAACGGGGGGGCCTTGTATGCAATGCACAATACGCGACGCCCAGGTGACACTAACCAAAACCAGGGGTGTCTGCGACGTATCGATTCCAAATTTCCAGGTCTTCAGGCAGGGAGAAGGATGAAGAAGAGGAAAAGAGGGGGGGGGAGACAGTGGGAGGAAAATAAGCCGAGCTTTTGCCCAGGCGCTCAGTGCGGGCGGAGAACAGAACCAAGAAAGGGACAAGACCAGCCAAGCCTACTGCGGGCCCCCAAGACCCGGACTTGACTCGTCCCCGCGAGGCCTATAGGGGGCTGTGCATTCTTGCGCTGGATTCTCTACCTCTTGAGCGATTTGACATCAGTCTTACTACGGAGTACTCCTTAAAGACTACGAGTATGGCTCTAGTCTCCAGGCCAACTATTAACCTCACTTTGACATTCTCGTATGTCGACTAAACCCGGTTGCACCATCCGAGGACTCCTGGGTTCCTCGGGCTCCGGAGTACCATGACCTCGCCTAGTGCTAACTCGGCGGCCTGATTGGGCCTCAAGGGGTATTGGGGGCGACACTGCCAAGCATGCTCAGCCATGGCCGAGACGATCTTGGCAGCCAAGGATTTCCTCTGATTCCCGCTCCGGCCCCAAGACCTCTACTTCTGGGACTCCTGACTCTTGCTCCAGGACTTGGCGATCGTCTCTGACCTCCGATTCCCCCGACATTGCCCCAAGGGTACCAGAGATGGTGGGCCGCCGAGACTCTGCTGAAGAACCGGTACCGAGTACTTTCTCGCCCTCATGCTCTGTGCTCTACATCTTACATGCTCTGGGAGTGCTACGTCACGCAAGATCGGCGAGACACGATAAGAGAGGCTGTTGAATGCTGTTCCATGCCATTTGAGGGAGCCGCGGGATAGTTTTAGGGGCTGATCGTCAGACTCTTAGGCGCCCCCCTGAAATTACTCGGTACTGAAGACCTGAATATTGGACAGTGGACCCCTTTCTGCAGCCCTCATGTCTCCCCGGAAGTACGGAGTACATATCCTCGCTAGCTTCACTTTATACCAAGAGTCGTGGCCTAGCTCACAGCCACCCCATACTAGAGCCGATTCACGGCAGATAGCCCAGCCGAAGGAGACCGGTCACACAAGCATTCCAGCGTAACCCAAAGATCAGACCAACAGCCCTCTTGGCTTCCCTCAGCAAGCGCCAACCCCCCTTGCAAATCCCAAAACACCACTCTCATGCAAAGGCCAAGCCCATCTCCTCAGCGGGGACGCTGCAGCACCGGCGGCTGATACCAACTCCAGATATTCAATCCCACCTTCGTGCCCCCCGTAACAGGATACGCCGCATGCCAAGTCTCCGGATACCCCGTCCCATCCGGCCTTAGGTTCTCCCAAAAGATCGCATTCCCCTTAATCGGCTTAAACGTTATCCCGGGCTTCCTCTCTTCTCCCTCCTCGCACTCTAAGAACCGACACCACTGCTCCCCGGGCGGCATTTTAAGTCGTGGGAAGTTCGTCCCGCCGCCTTCGCACTCTGCGCCGAGATACACCATGAACGTGCTGAGACGGTCGCCGCCTCGAGCGACGGAACCGGTCCAGTCGTAGTGGTGTCTATAGTGGCCGGAGGCATTATATCGCTGCGCCCACATGCGCTCGATGTAGAGGTGAGGACGCCAGCCTTGGAAGGCGCGGGCGCGCTCTTCGAGGCAGCGGACTGTGTCGTCGCGATCGAGAAGCGCGCGGTCTGAGAGGCGGACTTCGGGGTCGACTCTTGATGTACCACGGTTATATATGACCGAGGGTGTATATTTATTCAGGCTTATGTCGACGAGGTGGTCTGCTTCGGGGGCGGAGACGAAGTTCTCGAGGTACAGGATTAGGGGGGTGCGGGAGAGGAGGTGGACTTGGTAGCCTTGGGGGTTGTCGGGGCAGGATTGTGGGAGACCATCTTCTGGGCTTATGAAGCTGTCGTCTGTGAGGCGGAGGGAGGATTGTGTGTTTTCGTCTGGGGAGGTTGTGTCGTCGAAGATGTTTATTGAAGGCTCTGGGATGGAGGTTGAGGGGAAGATGTTGCGGAGGAGAGGGTCGAGGATGAAGAGGTATATTGGGACGAGGTAAAGCCCCCAGGTGAGTAGGGTTGATGGCTTGGGTATTGAGGCCATTGTAGTCTATATGTAAGGGATCGATAGATTCGATCGAGCGTAATGTACAATGTAGTCGGGAGGTCGTTATGGCTTCATGCGGTCGGTATAAGGCTCCGAGAAGACTATGAAGTCTTCAGACTGAGCTGGTATTCAATTGTCGTCGTAGTCGTGGTATATTCTGTGGAAGAGGTCTCGCGAGACAGCCATGTTGTAAGAAGTTCGCCGGCTTGCCGGATACTCGGGCATGGGAGAATCCCGGTGGGTCTGGCATCTGGTTCGGTCTAAACCGATCAAGGAAACTCGGGATCAGTTAAGAATGGTTTATGGGGAACATGCATAAGAATCACAATATTATGAAATTACGCTATTCATTTACGACAATTAATGCCACAGCTAGTCCACATATTCACAATGACTCAAAAAAAAAGCACGCCAAATCCAAAGGAAACGCCATCCAGGTATTATTGATCTTTATCTTTTACTCGCTTCGTAAGTGCGTTTCGTCATAGGTTGGAACAAATTCTTAGACGGTGGTATTCATCCACTGTGTCCAGTCATCGTTCGAAGCCCCGTTGCCGGTCCGATAGTCAGGCTCGTTACCGAAGAGGTCGTCAAATAAGATGCCGAGGTCTTGATTTCCCCCGAACTGGTTCTCATCCATGGCCATCTTGTAATCTTGGACACTATTAGTTGCTGATGTATCTTCTTGCTTCATTATCACTTGGTCGGTTGGCTCATTTGTTGGCTGGAAGTTGTATCCCTGCCAAACGAAATTCTGGTTGGGGATAGAGACAAGGTCCGGGCTACTGAGCGCTTCGCTAGGAGTACCCTGACTGTGAGAAATGGGCGAGCCGACTAGTGGTGAACCCATTGGCTGGAGACGACTGGGCACAGAGGACTTGACTCCAGAGGAAGGTCCGAAAGTGCCAAAATTAGGGAAAGAGTCAAGTCCAGAGTTGGGGCCACTATGCACTGATGAATCGTTGGACGGGTTGGAGTTCATGCCCGTATTGTCGAAGGGGAAGTTGGAGAAATTGTCGTGGCGGAAATGGTCGTCTTCCAGTTTTGACATGGGTTGCGTAGGGTAGGCGAAGGGGTCGTCAGAGGGAAACATGAACTGCATGAGGTCTGGAAGGTTGTTGGGGTTGTTGAACTGTTGAGACCAGGCAAGACTCGATGGCTCTTGCTGGCCAAGAGACTGGTTTAGCGAAGTAGAAGACATTGTATCGGGCGTGGTCATTCCCTCTGTTAGCAAATCTGGAGGGTTGCTCAACCAAGCAGCTTGAGGACCATTATCGACAGGTCGCTGGTTCATTACTTGCGTGCTATCCATACTCTTCTGCCGACGGTTCGAGTTTTGTTGCATTCGTTTTGTAGGGAAAGTCTTGGCGCGAGGGATACCCTTCTCAGTCTTAATCTCTGGTTCTGCAGAATTGGAAGGCGCTGAACGCTTCAAGTTTACCGATGGTTTCGAGCTCTGTCGGTTCTTGAGCAACTCTGGCAGCTTTTTGAATAGGCACTAGGACCGTTAGTAAAGATAATCACAAGACACAGGACAAACGTACGTTCAAGCTTTGTGAACAGCGGTCTGCAGCCATGCTCTTCTTGGCAAGCCCAGCCAAAGTAGTCTTGCCCTCCATGGCATCTTTCAGAACACCGTCTTTCGCGGTAGGGGAGTCTGGGTTCTCGACGACGAAATAGATCAGGGAAAGGATGGCAAAATAGGTTGTGTACATAGTGAACCAGAAAGACCCATTGAGAAGCCCACGCTTGTACATGCCAGCTGTGATATGGACGATATTGCGGGAAACGCTGACACAGGCAGCAGCGCACGCATATGAGCGCTTATCCACTCCACTGGCTTGTGAGCCCCCGGATACATAGTGGAGGAAAGGACGATACATCATCATCTGTACATGCGCATAGCTTATACGCAACAATTGACGGATTCTAAAAACAGTTAGCCAAGACTCTTTTCTTCTCATGGTGATTCAAGAGAACAAAGTCCTACCTTTCAAGTTGGGGAGAGACCTCGGTTCCAGGGCGCAAAGCTGGAGGCAATTCTTCCATCCAGTTCTGAAGATCGCGCTCGATCTCACGAATCTTTGAATGGCTAACCATGTATCGTTGGTCATTCTTCGAACGATACCTGGCGTTCTTCACGGGGTAAATGTATTTGACAACCTTCATGATGATAGTCGCCAGGCGAGTGTGTGCATTAGGGCCAGCCATCAGCGGTGTGTAGTCTTGCGGCATCTGAGAGATGCCATTTGCGGTTATGAAATCGCCATCAATTGATTGAGGATATTCTTGATCGATGTCGTCGTCACTGAGTATGACGGGAAGACCCAAAAGAGTGCTCACGTAGACATCCATTTTGCGGATTACCCAGAAGATTCTGCGACGCAGCTCCTTTTCGATTGGGTTAAAGTCTGCGTTAACCGTGCGGTGGAGTCCCAGGCGGAGCGCAGAACGCAGCGCGATTCCAATGTATGAGTAGCAAGTGCTCAATTTCGCAGATGATTGGAGGAAAAGGACCATGAAACAGATGGCCTGGAGAGAAACGAGATCTCTACAGTCTGTGATTTCCAATAGTTGGCGCCCGGCCTTGAAAAATTGGAAACTAGAGAGATGATTAGCGACTACCAACGGGCAAGAATTTCTGATTTCTGCAACTTACCCTTGGCCAATAGCACCTTCATAGCCGTCCACGTCAAGAGTGCCAATGCCATCGTCCGAAAATAAACAGCCAATCGCCATCACGATGTAAAGAAGCGGAAGGAACGAATTTTCGTCATTTGTGTATTGATCAGGTGATTTGTCGTAGATACCCTCGAGACTAGCGAAAAAGGATGGCTCGTGCACAAAGCGCATTAAACTGCAGGCGTCATCAAGCGCATTGTGACACAATCTGCGGGCGACTGTGACAGGGGGTAGATCATGTGTCGGCGGTACTAAGGCATCCTGTGGAGACTCTGACATCGATTTCGGACTATCAAACATCTGAGTCATGGCTCGAGACCTTTGGAATGGGAATTCGCTTTGATCACCCAAGTGCTTCCGGAGTCGTCGGGCGAAGATGAGGCCCGAGGTGTGTCCATGGTAATCCCAGTGGCCTTGGTCGTCGCGGTCGAGGCAGCCTGAATTTCCGACCATAGTCTCCAATAGCCCTTCGTCGCCGCCTTCTTGTCCTGCATCGCCTTGTCCAGACCCTGAATCTGACTTCGGGGCGGTGGATGTGGTGGTCGGGGCCGCTGGGGCGATGGGCGCTAGCTTTGCTTGCTGCGCTGCTATTAAACGCTGTCCGGTGGTATTTAGGTCCAGATTAGGGTCGTCGAGGTTGATGTCTGGGCAAACGGTTCGTAAAAGGGCCTCCGCCCGGTGTAATCGGGCCTCGAGAGCCTCAACATGCTGCGGGGCAGGATTACGACGGCGATTCGAGGGCTGGTCATATGTACACTCTTGGGGAAAGTTAGTAGATGATTGGGCGTTTCGCTGAATTCATGCAGGTTTTCTTCTCCCAAGGTTGTGCTGGGGTTATGGGAGTATTGGGCAGTGCGCACCATAGCTATAGACAGTACAGTGGGTGCAAGGTTGCTTGCCGTCGCATTTGATCTTCTTCCTCCGACACTCGTCGCAGGCACGGCCTACGCGGCGCCGCTTTTGCATGGGGATGGACTGGTTCAATTTGCCATCTGCAGGAGAGCCGTCATGGTGAAGATCGTCGTCAAGGTAGGAGTCATTTAAGCCGGGCTCCTCCTCATTCTCGGCGGAATAAGGGCCCGTAGTGGTCGAGGCCATAGTCGAACAGAGATTGAAAAGGGGGAGTCGCTCATGTGCTGAGGAGTGTAGAATTGAGAGCTAGAGAGGAGGAGAGTAGAAGGAAGCAACTAGAGAAATTCCCACGCGCGAATGAAAGTGGAGCAAAAAGGCCGAGCGGATCGTCCTGGCGAAGATGATGCAAAGCGGGCGGTGGGAGTGGGCCGCGGAGAAAAAGAGGAAGCCTCGCAAACTGTAACTTGAGACGACGTGGACTTCATCAGTTCCAAGCTTGTCTCTACGGAGTACATGGAATTCTACTGTAGGGCTGGAACTTGCTCCTCCCAATGCTCTTAATTCAGGCAGAGCGCTCTTCCTCAAGCATATCCTATGCTATGTACATTTTTGCTGACCCACGATGCGGCCTCCAGGGCTCGCTCCGCTCGCTTTGCATATGAATAATCACCGCGAGCAGATCCACGGAAGCAAGTGCAAGCTATCGGTTGACTCCTTCTGGACTGCCTCGTGACGCCCCTAGCGGATCTCTCTGGATCGGACGTCCGACGTGATTGGGGCCGCTCAGGGACGCAGGGTTTTTCTAGATCTTTTCGCTTCCTCCTGAGGCATTTTACATGGGCTCCACTACGCTCGATTCTGGATCCCCATAGGATTGGTAGGGAGGTGACAGCCCTGCGCTGCTCCAACAGGGAAACTCGGCGATGGCGGCGCTGTACGCCGAGTAGGCCGGCCAACACGCTGCAGCACAATCAGTGCACCGTGCCAGCTGATTTGTCCCTCGAGACTCCTTCTGCAATGCTTCTGTACCCCACCCGCAACGTTTAAAAGCGAACCAGGCGAGGACGTTGGAGCAATGCCAAAGTACCTCGACATACCGCTTGTGTCTGCTACCTCCGAAGGCTCGGACAAAGTGGGCAATCGCCGATTAGGTTTGGCGATTCTTGCGCGGGGCTTCGGCGCTTCGCGCTGTCCGTCGCCGCCATCCCGTGCTGGAACTGACCGATAAACTCGATGATTTGCTAATATGTCCTGGTGTTCCGATAGTATGGTACTGGATTGACTCATTCCCTGAAGCCTTGTGGAGACCCCGGTCAATACTTCATATGGGAAAAGTGGAAGAGCGACTGCCAAGCCACCGTTTATGACCAACTAGCTTATGCAACACTGGCATGGATATCCTTTATGCTCGTATATCGATGGTTCATAGAGACCATCGCTCTGATCGAGGGCTAAGTCGAGGGCGAAAAAGAAGACCAGATCAAAGCTCTAAGACTAGTTTCAGATAAGGTGTTCCAGACATTTCTAATATTCTTATTCTTCATAAATTGCATGGTCTGCTCATCGATCTCATGCGGCTTGTATGGCCCGATCAGGGCGTTGCGGCATTATTAGAAACTCCGCCAGTGACCTGACAAATAGTATCTTTTTTCAATAGGCGAGTTTTCTCAGTCAAAGAATCAATACAAGTTTGAGTGACTCATATGGAAGTTTATATGACGGTCTGCATTGAGCAGTCAAGATCTTATTATTGCTATACTTATAACGATGATATTATGTTAAGGGAAACCTCAAAGAGCACATGGACTGCAAGAATGAAGCAATAGTATGAAGCTTTGTGACACTAATGGAGATGAATGAATAAAAGGAGGACCTGGCGCGCTAAATAGAGTTTTCTGTTGCTTGTATCACCGCGGTGATCTCATCATATAGTAAGAGACAATAGACTCGCCGATCCGCATTCGAAGGCATTACGTGAACCTGGAGCAAATTGGGCAGCGCGATCCCCTTTAGGATGAAAAGTTAAAAACAGTGAAGTATTGCATTCGTGCTGACAAGACGCAAAAGCTAAATCTTAGCATCTCTCTGTGATTCCTCCTCCCACCTTGCCATCACCTTTTGCGCTATCCATTGATTTTTGATCCCCCATCACCGCTGCTATCTCGTCAAGATGATATCAGAGAACACTCTAATAAACATAAACTTAATTTGTATCGTGGTCTGTCAGTTCGGCCAGGCTATTCAGGTACACTCTCTCTGGTCGGATATGGTAATGAAGCTAATAGCCCCCTACCTAGATGCACTACATGCGTAAGCGTATTCGTGAGTTGGAAGAAAGCAGGACAAATTCAGCCTGAGGGGCATCATTAGCTGCACGGGCTTGGCTATGACCAAACTTCTTGCTCGAGTCATTATTTGAGATGTGTCGAATACTACACAACGTCAGGCCTATTGGTAGAAGTTCTTGCTTGGTGCGGAAAAAATTGATATCAACTGCATGCACCGAGGTCGTGAAGGGCATACAAAGTCGCTCATCTAATTACCTTCACTTTCTATGAGGCTCAAAATTGTCGATTTTGCTCTAAGCAACCCCAGTGTGCTATAGTTAGCAACAAAACGAATCGTGTCTGCCGAGAGCTACGTCGTTTTTTCGAGCATCTTTGCTTTCCTCAATAGAATGAATGAACTGAGTGGGTCACGTCTAAGGTAGCAACCTCAGAGACCTCCTGATCAGTCATTAGATGGATTACAAACTAGAGAAATACAAGATCGAAAGCTAGTTTCAGACAGGTGGTCTAGATATTTTCAAGATTTCGTATTCTTCATAAAGTACATGTATATCACATCTCAAACATTCTCAGTCTCCTTGCTCGAAGGCTGTGAGCTATCGCTCCGCGAGCTCCAACTGATGTTGGTAGGATGCATAGATAAAGGATCCATACCCTTATGTCTGATATGCGATCGAGGTCTAATCTCGGAAGTAGGAGAGACAGATTCAGTGACTTCCGACTGTTCTTGCTGCTTCCCCGTGAACACTTCCTCGACTTCTTCAAGAGAACATCCAACAGTCTCGGGGTAGTATAGCCAAACGAGCAAGATCGACACCCAATTGAACGCAACGAAGCAATAGAAGTACCTGGACCCAATTCTCGTCAGCGCAATTGGCGAACACTGCGCAAAGACCAAGTTCAAGCTCCAGTTTGTCGCAGTACTCAACGCCGTGCCGCGAGCTCGGATAGCTGTTGGGAAGATCTCAGCCGGATAAATCCAAGAGATAAGACCTATGGGCGTGAAGCAGAAGGCGAAAACGAAGAACATCGCAATAGCTGCCCGTAGCGCGTTGGCATTCGGATGACCATCGAGGTCCACATAGTGCACTATGCTTGCTTCCACGCACATCGCAGCTCCCATGCCAAAGAGCGATGGGATCAACATCTTTCTTCGGCCGACTTTGTCGATGAATAGCATGAAGAGGGTGTTCCAGACGAGCGCTAGTGCGCCCCAAATCCCGATGATCATCAGTGATCTCGACGTAGGGAATCCGAGCGTCTTGTAAATTCGAGGACCGTAGTTCTGGATGACATTGGTGCCGGAGCATTGGGTGAATGCTTGAAGACCGCATGCAAGGAGAATTCGGTAACGCCACTGTTTAGATAAAAGGAGTTGCTTCCAGGATCGGACAACTGCTTGGTGTTCATAAGCGATGCTTTCGTGTATTTGGTTCATTTCGTGTTCGACCAATGGGCTGGTGGCCCCATGCAATTTCAGCAGTACTGAGCGGCCTGCTGCCTCTCTGCCGGTTTCGATCAGCCAGCGCGGCGATTCTGGGAGAAACCATGTGCCACAAGCGAGGATGATGGCTGGGACGGTTTGGAATGACAGCGGAAACCGCCAAGAAAAGTCATTTTGGTGATGAGAGCAGCCGTAGCCAACCCATTGCTAGATACTGTTAGTCGAATGAGAAGAGATCCGGATCTATAGTAACTCACAGCAACCATAATACCCAGGCCAATCATCCATTGCGCCATACTTGCCAAGGAGCCGCGAATTCTGGGCGGTGCAACCTCGATCTGAGAAATGTCAGCCATCGCATTAAAGGAAAGAACAGGCATCTTGAGCTAATATAGGCTTGGCATACACAGTATACAGGGATTGTAGCTGACATTTGCCCAATTGCGATCCCAGCGATAAATCGGCCAGCGATTAACATAGTAATAGTGATCGCGCCTCCTTGGAGAGCAGCACCGAGCGTCGCAAGAAGCCCGCCAGTGAAAATTACCATCCGGCGACCCCAGTGATCAGAGATGTAAGGCGCAATTAGAGAGCCGACGATAGCCCCGCCTAGAAAAGTTAGACAGGCCAGATCAAAGCTTCCTCCAGTGGCTACATACCTGTGTAGGCCGAGATGATGCCCCCACTGGCAGCATCAGAGAGCCCATCGCCCCCAAAGCGATCCAGAAACGCATCCTGCTCAATACTCGACGAGATAATTCCAGAATCATAGCCGAAAAGAAAAGACCCCAGGGCCACAAAAGCACAATAGAAAGTGACTAGCACGTAAGCCATATTTTATTGCAGCACAGCTGCCATTCCGGCCAAAAAAGACAAAACGAAGACTTTTTCAAGCCGGGAAACCTTCACGAGAGATCGCGAGGCCAACGCGAGGCATATGTACACGAAGCCCACAACCCCCTAGTGCGAAGGGTAGAGCTAGGCGCACTGATGCAGAATGTGGCGATCACGGCTACTGGAGAATCGTACGGAAGGGGAAAATCCGCCGTGGAGGGCTTTTCAGCTCCCGCTACCCACTAAGCATGCCAGCAGGGGATGTGAGGGATCTGCATCTAACGGCTGACAAGAAAGCGCTAGTCCGGACTATGTTGTTTTGAGGCGATGCGAAACGCGAATTGGAAGGGGAGGTGCTTTTAAATGCGTCTGTGACGCGTCCCCACGCAGAGCTTATTCGATCCCTTGGACTCGGAGAGGAGCCGGGGCGCGGATAGATCTTTCCCCAACTACCGATGGGGGCCAAATGAAGAGACTAAGCCCCTCTGCTTATGGAGGCCTCACTAGAAGCAGATGCAATAGCAGTCTGTATCGTATTGAGGCGTCTTGCCTCTGCATTCTCTATCGCGTGAAAGGGCGCTGCAGGGTGTCGTCATGTGGCCCTGTACATGGCTGATCCCTTTGGAGCGCGTCTATTGTTTTCTGCGGGTATAGTTGTTGACGCGAAAATAATCAACACCGTATAAGTAGGGGTAGGAAGGAGAATAGTATAATCAGGGTTGTTTGTGCCTCCATGCGTCGTTCAATGCAACCGAGCATGCACGATGCCTGCTAGTGTGCGGTGTCAGAAACCATATTTCCGCGGAATTAGGCAGTGATCGTCTGATTACCTGCAGGGCACAATGGGCTTTGAATACGTAAAATAAATGTGACATGTCATCGCACTACGTGATGATGCTTATTGGTAGGCAGCTTGGGACGGTCCTTTCTAGAATTTCAATGTTATATGCAGGGCGGACTTATATTGTACAGATTGTTCGGACGTCGCTCGTAAATCATCCGAGTAATAAAAATAGAGACGCTCAAAAACAAGACGCAGAGAAATTAGGCATACTCAAGAAGCGACGGCATGGTATAGCTCGTCAAGGGTGCGTCGAGGATTTCACGACGTAGATCTGCCTCCCAAAGATAGAACGAAAGCTCACTTGTCTGCAAAGAGAGGCATGAGAAAAGCATCTCATTCACGCGGTGCCAAGATTCAGCGCTCAAACGCTTAGCAATCTTGAGCATGCGACCGGCAAACCAAGGCCGGGAAGAAGGAGACGCGCCATCATAGGAGTATTGAGAGTAGTCGGGGCGCGATTCGAGCGGGATCTGCTCGATCCACTCTTGACTGACGCCGTCGTTGCACGCTAGGAGAATCTGGAGAATTGCCTCGATGGATCCGCTCATGCTCACTTCGCTGTTTATCATGGCTTGCTCTAGCGTTTTGATGAAAGTCCCTGCGAGGTCTGGAGTATACCGGTAGTCCCAAAGACCCGCATTAAGAAGGATGAGTGCTGTCAGGCGAGCGACCATTTGCTTGCGATCACCTGATGCAGTGAATCGGGCACCTGGAGGAGCGGCTATTACTTGGTATAGAATAGAGTTCTGTTGGACAGTTGCGATTCGAGCTGGAGAACAGGTCTCCGGATACTCGCGCTGATAGAGAGCTAGCTGCTCGCACCGGCGCAGGTAATCGAGGAATTCTTCACAATGGAGGCGGATTTCGTCGATAGGAGTTCCTTGAGGCTCAAAGGTTGGACGCATTTCGACAGTTGCCGAAAAAGTTGTATCCAAGGGTGGAGAGCCAACAGAGCTTGGTGGAGATGGCATATTGTGGAAGTTTTGGGAGGGTTGAGGTCGAGATGATTCGTGCTTGGGTGCGGCTATACGCTTGGGCGATTTGAAGTAAAAGCTGGGTCCGTGTGTTTCGTACCCAGATAGGATGTAGTCTTGCCAGTTGATTAACATGCCAAGGCGAGTATGTTTGAATGCAGCAGGCCCTCCACGAGATCTGATCATATTGCGAGCCGCTCGCATGTGCATCCAGCTGATTTCTTTATGCCCAGGGCGAGGATCGAAGTCTTCAAGTGCAGCGGCGCTTAGACATGATATAATGGAGACATCAGAGTCATCCTGTGGATTATCCTTGAGATGCTCGCGAAGCATGGTCAGGGCACGATCCCGATGAAGCAGAGTCCTTGTTGTCTCTGTCTCATTGCGCACCCAGGCCCATGTATTTGCAGCGTGAACAAGAATGGTGTTCTGGAACGCGACACCTCCCTTCATCGCTTCTGGTACAAAAACCATCCTGTACCAATTATGTGCCTTGCCTGACCGGTAATGGCCTCCATAAGAGCACGAAGGCATATCGCTCACGTAGAAGTCAAACAATCTTTGGCCATCTAAGTCCAGTTCTAATGGCAGAGAGTTGAACGGATCTGTTCGTGCTGCGCTCATTATACTTTTAGGTGACCATTGACGATTCGCATGTGCCGATCCTGGAGTCAGTCTCGTATCAACTGGATTGTCAAACTTTTGCTCGTCCTCGACGATTCCGTATGAAAGTTGGCCATCATGAGGCATTAAGCCAAAATCAATCGTAGTCATTCCAAGCGGGAAAGTCTGTTCAGGGGCCTCGGCTTTATTTGCCTGTGTAGAACTTGAAGTACTTGTCGATAATGTTGAGTGATCGTTCTCGTCGATGGCCGCATCTTCGTCGCTAGATTGCGATCTTTGTTTATTTGGGCAGCTCTTAGAGGCTGTAGACTTGCTCGCCAATTCGCGTTTATTGGCTTCATTCTTCCTGGGCCTTCCACGCTTTCGACGTGGAGGAGCTTCGATTTCCTCGTCGCTTTGGTGGAAGTCGCCTTTTTTCTGGCGCATGTATTCTTGCATAACATGGCGCTTGACTTGAGTGAGGTTACTTCGACTGTTTTTCGAAGTATCGATAAATTGCCATCGAGGTTGCGATGTTCCAGGCGTCGAGGCCTCTCCGCTAGGGCCCGACATGTTGCCTACTGGAATGCGGGGAGGCACAAAATTTCACCCTAGTTGCCTTCAAGCTTTCGTTCGACTTAGGTCAAGTCAAGCGAGCGAGAAGACCTGTAGATGTACAGGTACCCTGGAGGAATAAGGCCGGCTGACAGCTGATGTAATACGAGATGTACCCAACAGCGCCAATCCAAGCGATCAGTTTGTCCGACGAGCCCGCGACCGACAACAATGATTTCCACAATCCGGGGACTCTCAAGATAGAGTGGTGACGGCTATAGTGTGGTACTCGAATTCAAGTACAGGCGTCAAAGCGTGGAGCCTTCCTACCCACCCACTGTAGCTGTCAAGTGAAGAAGAAAGATAGCGGCCCAGGGTAGAGTACCACGTGCGGCCCTAAAAGTTGACATTACAGGCCTTAGGGCGGGGCGCCAAATGTATGCCGGGCAATGCAGGTCTTCACAGGGGCGGGAAAGGGCTTGTCGAAGTGCAAAGCGGCTGAGGGAAACAACTTCACGGGGGTTAATCCGTGGACGGATCTGACTGCCTACAGATCCACAGTGTGTAAGCAGCCGGAGTGGGCCTCATTCCAAGAGATCGTGACGAATTTGACTTTATGCTCGCACTGGCAGCCTTCTATCGGTTTAGACAAATGCTCGGCCCACATGGACTATTGGTACCTGCAAACCCAAGTGAGCCGAGGGAGTCCTGGATTACCATTTACATCCCACAACAAGCTCTACATTATACTATATAGGATTAAACTCTTAACTCCAAATCCTGAACTTTTGAATGGGCAGTCTCCACGATCAATAATCTTGATAATAGTGTCGAGGGTAATCCTTCTCCAACGCGGAATTCTCGGGCGCTTTCCGACATGGTCCACATAACTGGATCCGCAGCACTTCTATGCAATCCATACTTTAATTTATGGAGTATCTCGTCATTCAATCTCCTACAGTTGAATGTTAACTTTAAAAGATAGCAAGATTTAGCCTTTATTCATATGCATTTCCTCTCCACCGGTATGTATCTTGCCGCAGCAGGATCAATATGGCTCGATTGTATTCAAAATTGATATCCTGTCACTTAATGCAAATTTTGTGACCTTTCAACTGGCAAGGGACCACTCAGTGCTCCATATCGTATTTTTGAAACCGACTTGTGCCATGCAAAAGACTTCGGGGATACTACGTTGGGGTAGCTGAGGCCGATCACCTCCCTGCCCCGCTAGAACATCCGGCATCCGGGTCCAAAACGGGGCGTTAGGGTGTGTTCCACGTGTGGCAATACCGAAGGAATAGAACTTAATTAAATTGCGGGATAAGCAACGGCGAATCCTGCATAGTGATCGATTTGATGGCGTTCGCGTCAACTAGTGCTGAATACCAAAATTAGCCAGCGATCTATATTACCAATAGTTATAGAATGAGGGTTCTGGGATATCCTACGGAGTACTCCGGACTGGTCCTGCAAACGCAGATCATATGAAAACATCCTAAATACCTCGGATTGGCCTTCAAAGCCTTTACTCCTACCAACCTAGGCAGGACCCTGATCCAGTGCCCCCGCTCTTAGCAATCAAACCCCAAACTTCAAAGACATTTAAAGCGGGGCGATAGCGTGGAAGTGAAACAAGAGACAAGCTTGTAAGTTCTTCAGCCGGTCGGACTCTTTTCATCCCCCGAGTGTCCCGGATTTCCACCTTCGATCGGCGGATGATCATGGACTGAGTGTGACGAAAATGGTTTAAGCTGCCAAGTGACAGCTATATGGCCCCCAACGAGAGGCTGGTAGCCGTTGCCCCTGTTTCAGAATAGAACATGCCCTTAAAACACGAGGCTACCGGGGAAGATTGGACATGGAGCCCTGGATAAGAATCCCTGCAGGGTCTAACCTTGGAAATAGAACATGGAGGTTGTTGCAACCTCGGAATATTGAAGCCTCGACCTATATTTTCCTCGCGCGCCATGCTCTGCAAATCGTATAATTGCTCCGTTGCCTTGTAAAGACACTCATTGATCCGCTTGTAGCACTATTAATCAACACGTCTATCCTATTAAGCACTGGAATTGTGCCTTTCAAAGAAATGTCGTCAGTCTTGTCAGGTCAAGCAGAGGTCCCTGCGCATGGAGATCACTCGGGGTCCCCGATATCGTAAGCGGAGGCAACCGAAGCCCGTGCATGCACTTTTCTTTTGCTTCAAAGGCCTAAAATTAGATACGCTACTGCTGCGGGGGTGGGCATCGTTCTCGTTTAAGATAAAATAAGCTACAGTGTGAGCACCTGCATGGATCCCTGACGATATAGGCTGCAAACACCCAGAGCGCAAGGCGGGATATCGCCAAGCAGTAGTCCCGTCGATGAATAGTAGAGGCGGGAGTGGTACTGTTATACAGCCTTGGAAGATCGTACATACTAGATGTACAGAGAGACCTAGACTTAATTATGTATGCTTCCGATCGTCTTGAGGATCTACTGATATAGGACCCTGTAAAATGCGGCGACAGTGCGGGCGAACCGCTGCTCCGGGTGTTCGGATCTTGATAGTTTCGTCGGCTAAACAGACCAACCGGTAGAGCTCCACTGCTGTTTTTAATATAGTTGTTTAGACATGGCGCTTCAAATCCTTGTGTTGTGCGTTTTTCAGTCAAGTAGTGCCCCCAGGACTTGCATATCCTTCCATAGTCCTACCGATTTAGCTTCAGGTCCTCGTATAGTCGGTGTGCATATCTACTACTGGCTATGTATGGTCTGAGTTGAGGTGGAAGGAATACGATATGCAGTAAGGGCTGGAGCTTTTAAGCGGCAGGATGCATCAAGGTAGAATCCTCGGATAGCGCAGGCTTAAAGTAGCGAGTCTTAGTCCAGATCCAAAGTGTAATCATGCTTAATTGGGGATGTGGGGGCCACACACACTCGATTTGTGCATGATCCATGGATACCTAATCGTACCTAACATCTCGTATACCAACCTTTAGAACTATTCTTTGCATATACACCGCAAATCGATCCTGCTCCAGGATTCGATACATCGCACTCTAGAAGCCCCTCCGCTTCGACAGGATTCTCGCATTGTCCAGCAGAGTCTGTGTTCCCCCACCACAGCGCGCCCCGCCATTCCCGCGCGACCACGTCAGGACGCAAGGGTGAGAAATCAAATCTTAGAAGAGCCGCACACGTGAGGGGTTGACTCGAATCTCCCGGGTTGTTTCTTTTCTTTTGTCTCGATAATATCAAGAAATCTTCCGTATGGCCTGACCTAGCTCCATGGCCCTGCGTACATCAGCCGAGGAGGCCGAGGACGCTGCGGCCGGCTTCAGCGCCTTTCGTACCCCTCTTCCCGAGCACTCCACTGAGATCACCAGTTATATTGCAGACCTGTACTCAATCAGCTCTTCGCTGACCAGCCTGGAGGACCTGTCCAAGAATGACCGCCTTGCTCGCAATTGGTCCCGCGTGCAGTCGGATGTCGCTCTAGTCCAGGACAGCCTCAAGTGCACGGTGGGCGACATCTTTGATTACTTTGGTCGCCTTGAGGGTGGATCGGTGCCTCCGGACGTATACAAGCGGACATGGGCTTCTATGAACCGTTTCTTCTGGGATGAGGCGCAGTACTCTCTCACAACTCGGTTTGCTAAATATAAGACCTTCCTACGAGAACTTAATGATTTGCTCAGAGAGTGCGTACTTTGCTTCCCCAGAGAACCAATAGTCTTGATACACTTAACAAAGATCTAACCATACCATGCAGCAAACCGCCTGACAGTGCATTACTGTTGAATTACCGCCATGGAATTAAAAATTTACTAGCCATACAAGAAGATCGAATCGAGGCTCGCTTAGCACGGACGAGACTAAGGCGCCAGCCATCCTCAGGTGGAAATGCTACAGAGCGTCCGTTCACCCCAGGCAACTCTCAACGACGCCCGAGATCATACGAGCGCTCTCGTCCTCCTCCTCTTTCTTCTCCACAATCTCCTCTTTCACCGTCTTCTGGGGGATTCTCGGATTTCCCGCCTTCCGCTCCAGATGCCCCTAGTTCACCACTCACTGGGTCTGCATCGGCGACTACAACCCTGGCAAGTGCTAGTGATGGTAATTCGACGACAGACTCCATCCAAGAGCACTGGGTTAAAGAGGTTTTCTTGAGCTATGATACAGAGACTCCGGTTCCGCCGCCAGACCACAAGTAAGCCTTCATATTCAATGCCCGATACTTCATACTAACTTTCCTAATAGAGCAGGATGCTTCGACGACTACCAGATAGAAAAGCGAACACTTAAACAAGAGGGCTTCGAGCAATTACTTCAACTGTAGGTATCCGACAAAAGTGGAGACTGGTTTAGATCGGGACAAACACTAATTTCAACAGAGCATTCAACGATAGGTCACAAATGACCGTTTATTTCTTTCTTCGACAAACCGACAATCGAACTCGAATCGTATGCAAGGTTCCGCATCGATCACGACCAAGCGAGACTTTCTGTTTCCCACTTAACCTACTTGAGGTTACGCGCTCGGGATCCAGCCTCCACTTGTGTCGTCGCCGACATGCAGGCTCTGAGCTCGTGATTTGGGCAACCCTTAACTTCATGACTATCGAAAGTGGGTTTCCCTTGAATTTTAGACCCTGAGATTAACATGAAGCTAATTGAACTTTGAACCAAGGCTTGGTTGTATTCTTCTGCACCTTCATAGCGCTTCGTGCCCAGGATACAGCACGAGACGTTGTAGACATTCGCGACTATGACTTGGAAGATGAGGAAGAGCTTTATGGCGGGTAAGTCATTCTTAACCACTGCCCGGGAAACGTGATAGCTAACATCGTCTAGTCAAATTATCGATGATGGATACGCCCACGCCCTGCGGGTCTTCCAAGATAAAGCGACCGGAGCTCTTAGACTGCAGGCATCCGTTCACAATGGGCCTAAGCAACGGTAAGATTCCTCCATGAAATTACGTTGCACTTCACGTTGTACTAACTGACAGTTCCTGAGTAGAACACCTGTCTGGACATCATTTATCACCCCCCACATTCACCGACGAGGCTGGTTAAGACAAATGGACTCCCGAACTATCCTCATTCGCAAAATGCAGACGTTCAATTTCATCTCATCAGAGAAGTATTGTCCGGTCAAGACTACCCGTGGCGAACATGTATTGAAATTCAAGTATTCAAGCGGTATGGTAACCCTTTCAAACTCCAAAATTATCTCCCAACTAACAATTGAACCAGACGCGGATGACTTCCTAGACATCATTGAAGATATTGCAGACGCGACGGAATAAACTGCTACCGAGGAAGACCCTGTTAAACCGCTCTCATGAATGATGAATTACGCCGATATGAGTTTTATGAACAAAGACGAAAAGAAAAGTTGGATAATATGATAATTAGTTTTATTGGCTCTTATAACCCTTTGATGCGTTCTCCGCGATTTGGTTTGGGTCTGAGAATATTGAGCAGCTTCTTTTGGCGAATTTTTGACTGCAAATGCATCATTGGAATGGATTCTGATATCTTCACCAACAAGTAGCCGAGTAGCTGAGTGTATCCCTTTGACGAGGATATTGCAAAAAGGCACTATATCATAACAATACCGTAGAACCGAGCCATCTATTGGTCTGCTGGCACTGAGGGTTCAGCAGGTGCGTGGCGTGGACATGTACACTTCGGAAGATTGTAAATCTTCGACGAGCTAGGATCAAAATTGAACTTTTCTCGACACGGTACACTCTCAGCTTCGGGCGCAGGAGGCTCTTGGACTGTCCATTCGGACGGGGCCAAGCCTTTCCCAAGTAATTCCTTATCGAGCAAATCACACATTGCATGCGTCTGCAACTCGACAATTTGCTTTTCACGCGCCTTTAGATACTCGTCGCGTTCATTCTGCTTCTCAGACTGTTTGAGAGCTAAGTTCGAGCGCGCGTGCTCTGTCTCGGTGCGTGCCTTCGTAAGACCCTCCATCTGCTTTTTCCGCTCCTCTTCATCTTGCGAGAAATTGAAGAAACCAACACCGCGATTCCGCACCTCCGAGTCGGCATTGTAATGCTTCTCTTCGGGTGTGGGTGATCG
>JAOYNU010134739.1:0-24950 GCA_026745395.1 Tympanopsis confertula | reverse complement strand
AGGGTGACCGGCGCATATCCACCGCATCGCCGAGCCAAGAAAGCGAGCAACCAAGGCGCAACCGGCCAACCTTGCAAGGACGAAACTGTTTGATTACTGGAGGCACTTCAGGGATTGGCTATGCCATTGCAGAACGCTTTCTACAAGAAGGCGTGTCAAAAGTGACACTGGTTGGCAGATCTGACAAGCGATTGGAAACGGCGGCAGCGCAACTTCGAGAGTCTTCAACTAGCAAGGCTAAAGCACCACAAGGCGAAGTAGCCTTGCATGTCGGTGATGTTGGAAAGGCAGCAGAATGGATGCGCAAGCTAGAGACGCTCATGGTAAGCATCGAAAACACTTTATGACCAGCACAATGCTGACCGTTCAAAGGCAGATGTAGACATTCTGGTCAACGCGGCAGGGATATCCCACTCCAAGATCCTCCCCAAGACCGAGCCAGATGATATCTCAAACATCATCAGCACGAACCTCGAAGGGGCTATCTTGACTTCTCGAGCGTTCATGCGGGCAGCAATCCGCGGCCGTATACGCAAGCGCAGTGATGCGAACCAAGCGCCCAAGCAGCACTCTAAATGCATCATCAATATCTCTTCACTTCTTGGTATCAAAGGAGGAACAGGTGCTGTCCCATATGCAGCCTCTAAAGCTGGTCTCCTGGGCTTGACGCGATCTTTGGCCGCGGAGGCTGCTGCTTCCGTGAGAGATTTACCCATACGCTCTAACGCTATTATCCCTGGGTATATCGAAACGCCGATGATTAGTGGTATGTTCTCTGAGCCCCCGTCATTTGGTATCTCAATCGCTAATCTCTATATGCAGATTTCTCAGAAGGGGAAGTTGCCCGGTTGAAAGAGACGATTCCACTTCGTCGTTTTGGCTCGCCAGAGGAGATAGCAGATGCGGCTGTTTTCCTAGCACAGAATGAGTATGCGAATAATTGCCTTCTCAACCTTGATGGTGGGTTAAGTGCAGTCTAAAATGTGCCAGCATAAGGAAGTTCTTCCAAAGGCGATCTGTCATGCATCAACTGTAAATATCCATGGATTGAATTGACGATAAAACCAATTGAAAACTCCGTTGCTAATCTAAGGCCGTGCCCGACCTAAAACCTCCCTGGATACTGTTGCCGCAAACCTGGGGTCAAAGATGATCACTTCGGTTTTTCCCAGTTCCCGTTCTGTTTATGGTACATAAAGAAAGAAAGAATAGAGTAAAATGCAAATATGAAAAGATTTAGTGTCGAAGGCAATGCGATGCAGCCGTTCAGTCGTCGATCAAGATGGCACCTTCGTTATCCAAGTCGATGACCTCGCCATGTCCATTGCTGTCTCCGTTTGTTTCCCCAGCGACCTTCTTTGAAACGTGGCCGTTGGTCATTTCTTCGTCGCCTTCATTGTCACGCTTGCGTTTGCCAGTAGCGTTGACACCATTGGTGAGCTCAGTGTCTTCTAAGTCTGGCGGCGATGGTTTCGGCTTACGAGGAATAGCCAGGTCCTCGGGTACCAGCTCGACGCTCTTTGCATCTGGGCCGTTCTCCTCTCTGTTGGAAAATAAGTCAGCTTGCGTTCATTGTACAGAGACCAGTGAGGAAAATTACCTTTGCACGACCACAAGCTCCAAATTGACTCTGGGGTCTTTGTCCTGATCATCTTCGTCCACCACGGTGAGGAATGACTGGTTTCCAATGCCAAGTTCTTGGAGTTTCTTGGGCAGATTCTCCTCTAGGTCTGGGTCATATATCACTCCTTCTCCCTTGAGAATAGATAATTCTTCTCCATAGCCCAGCTTTGATCGGAGAACGCCTTCAACGAGATCTTCGAGGGTCGCAGTTCCCAGGTCAACTGTAATCTGTCCATTTGCAACTGAGCAAACGGCACAGTCAGGCCGAGGGGGGTTCAGGATGTCAGAATTGATAACGCGGGCGCCAGATCTTTCTAGAAACACCTTTATCCAGATGTGTCAGTAGTGGTAAGCTACAGTTTAGGATGATTCTTACCATTCTCGCACTATTGAGATCCCCTTGAAGAACCTTGAATGATTGCAAAACGCACAGGCCCGCAGTCATAGCATTAGTGGTAGCGATAGCAGGAATGATATTCCCAGCCATTTCTGTAACTGTCAGCATCTGCATTTGATGCACTTGGGAGGAGAGTGATCACTCACCTTTTGTCTTAAACTTAGAATTAGAGTCGATGCCGAATACAGCGGCACGTAAAATGGATGTCGCGGTGACAAAGTCCAAAGTATCCTCGTCGTCTTTATCGAATTCGATGGTTGGAGTTGGGTCAGTCGGAGATGTGGCCGCCTTGAGCTCCTTCAAGCGAATTCTTAACCGATTCAAGCTGTCATTAAAGACAACAAATGCCTCTGCCAATGACCATTTCCTTTGATCATCGCTCGAGATTTTTGGCTCAATTGACTTGGACTCCTCCGCGAGCTTGCTGTATTCCAGGACTTCTGGGGGCTTGCGTTCTGCCCACATGCCTTCCATCCCGCGCAATCGCTCGATGTCATGTTTGAACACTTTGTCGAAAACTTTGCTTGAGAATTCCTCGGATTCCATGGATTCCCGAATATCTTGAAGCTCCCGTGCTTCTCGGCGAAGTTCTCCGATTTCTTGTGCTGCGACACAGTTAGTACCTAGCCTGTGGTGCACGCATTTCAACCGTGGACTCACCATTGTCTGCGGTCTCCGAAGTATCGATAATATTGCCGTCATCTTCTCCCTTGCCAAACAACTCTCTATTTTCTTGTAAGCGCAACGATCACGAGTAGGATTGAGTGATCATACGGTAATAAATAGCTCTTGCCCCATATGATGCAGTGTATAGGTTGTGATGGAGTGGTGCGGATTGTGCACATAGGATACGATGTCGCTGTTGGCTTTGGGTTGCAATCGTAACACTCCGTCGTCCCCTAGGCTGATCAGTTATCTGACGATTGTGGCATGGGTATTCAGGAATGTGTACCTTTTCGATCACCTGGACCTGGCCATTGAAGCCTGTTGTTCCGCTCTCGACCAAGGGGATACCCGCAGCAAGGCACATATGATTGACGTGGCGTCGTGCAGCAAGGTTATCAAGCGCATTGAAGACGATGTTGAACTGTTTGAACCATGGCACATTGAACCGGCTATCCGTGATGTTGGCATGATATGCTTCGAGCTTTGTATCGGGACGGAACTTTTGCGCAACTTCTTTCGCGACCTAGAATGTAAATGGCGACGTGTCAGAGAACAGTTGGATGATGGGCATTATGAATGCGCGACTCGAGAACGAGGATGTCGCAAGGGAGGCGAGGAGGGAGGAAACATAGGCCACGAACGAGAGCTTTTGATTTTTTGATATGTTCGTGTCGAAAGAGAAATTGGCGATTCAGATTACTTAGATCGATAGTGTCGAGGTCAATGATGTGAATTTCGCCAAAGCCGGTCAAAACGAGGTTTTTCAGTAGCTCGCATCCGATACCGCCGGCGCCAACTAGTAGCACTCGCGACTAGGTGGAGAGAAGTGTTAGCATCAAGTCTATTCATCGCGGCGCATCAAAGTCAGATGAGCTGCCATCCGTAACTGTATCTTACTTCATGAATCTTGGTCGTCAGATCGACGCCTAGCGAGCGTTTGACGGAGCTCGCGGGCATGGTGTGATAAGGTTCGCGCGCGACAGAGAGAGGGAGGAGAGAAGGGTATAGAGCTGCCTGAGAAGAGAAAGGGTTATGATCGAGGGAGGCGCATCACGCCCCAGGACGACAAGAGTGAAAGCGAGATACCCAGGTGGGGGTCAAGGGAGGATTGAAGAGCGGAAGCTGAGCCCGGAAAAGACGATGACGGCAGAGCTGCCCCGATAACACGATTAACCGGAGCCGCCCTTTGAGACGGCGATCCTCCCACAACAACGATCAATGAACATTTGTCACGGCCAAAGCTCACCGAGATGCTACGTTTATCGCATTCAATCTAATCCTACGCTACTACTGCGCTGTTACTGCGTATGCTTTCTTTTCAGTTACGCGCTGTCTATTCACATGTGTGATCGCACCTGCATCCCCGCTGGTTCTCACGCATGGGCAGCAAGAGGCAGTGGTCATATCGCATCAATTAAGGAATACGGTGCCAGATATTCGCCTCTTATCAGGGTGGGAGTCCAACTACATTGCACAATAAGCACATCCATCCAAGACAGACTTGACGTCCAGCTCCGTAGAAGTAGGAGCTCGGTCCTCCCACCTTCTGGCGCAGGAACTGGCAACTAGTGCGGGCCAGGGCATACTAGTAGTTATATAACTCGCCGCTGGTTAACACTGGGGGAAATATCTTACTGCTGCGCATGCGATTTCTAGAAACTTCTCTAAACAAAGGACAAACTTATGTCTTAGATGCCCTTTGATTGTCTTCTTATCTCAGGCATCACATTGCTGGCCTGATTACATAAACATCGTTTTTGATCCCAAAATTCTCTTGGATATCCCCGAAAGAAAGGGACTGCTCTCTTCGTCAATATTTGTATGCGGAATAATACCGGGGTGACGACTCTGAACCCATTTCTTTAACGACCACTGTGCATTTTACACCCGTAATCTGGGCTGGCAGTCCAGCTAGGAAAGGATCAACGTTCTGCTACCGAACCTGTCATTATCAGGTTCCAGGGGAAAGAGATACAGGCACTTTCCGCCATCCCTCTATCTCAATTGACATACTACGCTGCAAAATCTGATAAACACACAATATGCCATCTTGGGAACCGGCACCGCTGAGCAAAGACCCCGATGTTGCATCTGATGACGATGCCGACCCAGAGTTGGTGGAGCTCCTCCGACAGCATCTAGGATTGGGCGGCAAGTCTTCAAAACCTGCGCCGCCAGAGACTAAAGTGCTAGAAGGAGCGCAGCATGTGTTCGACAATGCCATCGATGTGGCTCTCAGCCCAAGCCAGACCAAGGAGGCAGCCGAGACTATCTGGCGCATGATGCAGAAAAAGGCCTACTCTACTCACACATGGTCAGATCATGAATTGCATCCAAAAAGTAAGGATGAGAGAACCGTCGACTTCATCTTCACTATGGATCTATTGAATTTTAGCTTCTGGTCTGAAGAGAAAGATGAGTCAAAGCGTTTTGCGATCGAGTACAAGGGCAAGAAGTGGACTGGGTACTGGAGCTTAGTTGCGGCTCTCCAGCGAGCCCTTGACGAAGGTATTTACTTTTCAACCAAACGAGAATAATTTCTCTAACCAAGAATACCAGATATTCCAATCACCACCCCCGACTTCTGGATAGACGAAGCAGAGTGTACAGAAGAAGTAATCCGGCACGTCTTCCGTTCAGCAACAGACGAGGAGATGCCTCTCCTCAAAGAACGCTTGGGGTGTCTCCGTGAAGCTGGAGATGTCCTTTGTAACGTATGGATTTGGCTTACCCCCCAACAGATGCCTTTTGACAACTGACAAGTGATTTTGCAGGAATTCGGTGGGAGCTTTGCAAACTGTATTGATAGTGCCGATCTCTCAGCCGCAGGCCTAGTGAACTTGATCACCGAGTCATTCAGCTGCTTCCGGGATGAAATCGTCTTCAGTGGGCGAAGAGTACGACTTTACAAAAGAGCCCAGATCCTCGTGGCTGACCTTTGGGCCTGCTTTAATGGGGAGGACTTTGGAGAGTTTAACGATATTGATAAGATTACTATGTTTGCAGGTAAGTATCTTATCATGCGGATACAAAATTTTCTTCCATCTTCATTCTCGCTAACGCTGTGTTGCAGACTATCGCATTCCACAAATGTTACATCAGCTTGGATGTCTTCGTTACTCTCCTCCGCTGGAGAGCCATATCCGCAGTTTGAAGCCTCTTCCGCCTGGCTCTAACTGGGAAGTTGAGCTCCGCGGCACCAGTATATGGTGTGTGGAATTGATCAAGCGTGAGATTGAGAAGCAGCACCCCGAAGTCAAGACCGCCGGTAAAACGGACGCGAAGTCTCAAGCCGAGTCTGAGACTGATGACGAAAACCCCGAAAAGGCTGGCGAAAAGGTTGACGGACCAGCTGCTGCCACTGTTGAAAAACCTCATAAAACATACGGAATTAACGCCATCCTAATTGATTTCTTTTTGTACGATACGATGAAGCATTTGGAGGCTGAACATGAGGAGGGCATTCCTCACCACCGCACGAGAAGCATTTGGTACTAGACACCACGATTTATGAAATGTTGTCGTCATTGAAATGGGAAAACTGGCGCTTTCAGGGTGGGTTTACTTGGTCAGTATTAATGACTCTGGTAGTCATTTGGGTGGGATAAACTCTCGAGGGTTCGGGGAGACTCGACAGGGAGATATCGAGGAATTATCTAGACGGGCATCATTCTCATGTATCTAGTGAAATAAAGGGGGCGAAATACAATGTTACGCTTTAAATTTCATTGTGAAGGGTATCGACATTCCATGCTGTAAACTTGACCCGAACTCCGACATGCGTTACAATGCATCAAGCAGCTGCGTGTCCCACTCGTCTCGCTCCACCGCCAATACGATCCAAGATGTCTGCTTTCCACTCCGCAAATTCTTCTCGACGATCCTCACTCAGCCAATCAACCCGATCCTGCATCATGGTTCCCAAACCAGGTAACAGCCCACCGTGCGAAGATCCATCCGATAACGATGCGTTCTTCGACGCATCGCCCACGTCGCGGCGCTTAGGCAACTTCGCGCCTCGAAAAGCAGCATCCTCTTCGTCAAGATTGCGATATGAATTTCCATCTTCATCCTCGCCGTGTAGCTCGCCAGCAAGCGGGATGTTATCGAACCATTCCCGCCCACTCGCCCACTCATGCTCCATGATAACAGCGATCCATTGATCAACATCATCACGATGGCGCCTATCGTTTGGAAGACCTAAGCTCGTGAGAGCGGTCTGGCGCATCTCAACAAATGTCTTAGTGTCCATCTTCTGCGCCTCTGTGCTAGCTTCCGCGCTGTCTCCAACCGAAGGCGAAGTTCGACGGCGGGCCAAAGCGAGGAAATATACCGCAACAACCATAGCATAAACAAGTTCTTTGAAATCATTCTCGTCGGCAGTGCCCTTAATTGACACAATTGGATCCAGGAAGTCAAGTGTTTCCTCGTCCATGCCTTCTTCATCATTCGACATGCTAGACGTTAAGTAGAGAATGGAAGAAACACCAGCAAAGATATGTGGAGGCAGAGTTCGTGAGATGGCAGGCCGGGACTCTGCAGTCGTTCGAGGAGCCGGAGTGGCCAGCATCTTGCATACTGTTCGAATGGCAACCATTGCCCATGCCGGGGCATCGGGGATCTTCGTTGAACCGAAATTGGCGTGACTTGGCGTAGCCTTGCGAGCAGATTTAGAAGGAGTACCGAGCTTCGCAACACTCATGCTTCTTTTCAAGGGCGTCGACTTGGAGGGTGTATTTTGCAGACCCCGTGGTGTCGCCGCAGCCTTCGAAGGGGTCCGGCCGCCCGCTTTGGTAGGAGTAGTTTGGGCAGACGCAGCACGAGTGGGGGTCCCAGGCGCGGAATTACTTCCTGATCGCTTCATTCCGGTAGAGCTTGCGGTGAGAGATCGATCCAAGAAGGAATAGAGCTTTTTATAGATGCGCGGAGGACATGGCGGGTGGCCGAGTAGAGGAGGAAGTTTGAGGGCTCGTGTTAACCTGTTCGCAACAGAATTAATTATCAGAATGACTTCAATTTCACTGTAACCATTGCGTAGAGTACGTACCGTCTGCATGCAATCTCCGCGCAAGCGTACGGACGCGCGATCTCCTCCTCGGGCTTCAAGCTGCTTGAGAAGCTGCGAGATTGTGCAACGAGGCTCGCGGCCAGGCTCGAAAGCTCCTGGGGGAGATCATTCATATGTGTCGGGAGCAAGTTTCCCAGCGCCTGCTCTACCTGCCGATTATTCATGTTTGGTGATTCGCTGTGCTTGGTGGGACGTCGTTCGAAGGAGGGAGCTTTCGCGCTCCTTGGGCCGATGAAGCGGGAGTCGAGGAACTGATTGCGAAAACGCGGTTCGATCTCGATTCAGATGCGCCACCAGCGCTCTCAATGGCACTGTTTTGGTTGTTTAAAGGGGTTGCAAGCAATCGCTGAAGCTTTGTCTAGAAGCATGTCGCTCTGCGCCATCCTTATCAAAAACAGCGGCAAAATCCCAAGATGTGACCGCCCTCGGCCTCAATCTACTTTAGACCAGCACAAATTAATCATTTATTCTGGTGAAGCATCAGGGTACATTGGGTTTATTTGGGAAACGATGACATTATATATGTGCAATTTCTCATTTTCACAAATTTTCAAGAGGACATAAGAGCATTAGGGTCGATTTGTATAGATCGGAGCCGGGCCGGATAATCCAGAGTTCCGCCGTTCAGGTACGTGAAATTCAGTGGGGCTCCAAACTACTATCTCAATCTTCGCATTCAGCGCCTTTCTCTCTTCCGTCGCTAATACCACAAGGATGTCTGTTACGGTAAGTCATGGCTAAGCAATGCAGCTATATCCCGCTATGGACGCTAATGAAAGATGTTTTAGCTTCACACCACTCAAGGCGACCTTAAGGTCGAGCTGTTCTGCGAAGCAGTACCCCAGACGACCGAGAACTTCCTCGCGCTTTGCGCAACCGGCGCTTACAATGACACTCCTTTCCACCGCCTCATTGCCGGCTTCATGATTCAAGGCGGTGATATCTCACTTGGGCCCGCGGCGCAGCCATCGGGCTCCACCAAGCCGATGCTACCATTCGAAATCCCCAAGGGCGGCACGTCCATATACCATCCCTCAGCCCTGAACCAAGAAATCCACCTTCCGGCGATCCGTCATAATGCGCGAGGTGTCTTGTCGATGGCTTCTCGCCCGGTTAAGGATCGCACTGCTCCGGGTTTCCAAAACGCGACAGGCGCGGCCATTAACGGAAGTCAGTTCTTTATTACATTTGCGCCAGCACCACATCTCGACGGTGCCAGTACAGTGTTTGGGAAAGTGCTCAACTTGACGGCACAAGATGAGGGCGGTGATATTCTTGCCAAGCTGGAGAAGGCCAATGTCAAGGTCGATAAGAAGGGCAAAGTTTCTCAGCCAAAGGAGGGCGATCAATTCGAAGCATTGCGGATTACCCATGTTACTATCCACGCCAATCCATTTGCGACTTGATCGAATGGTGATCTTATATCACTCCAGTCGGTATAATGAGTGCCTTCTCACAAACTCAGCCCCTTGAGCTTTGCATACAGCGACACTTAAGCTTGCGCCGGCAAAGCTCTTAATGGTCGTGGACGGCCAAATCGGCATATCTTCCAGCCAGCGATATCATTTGATTCAAACGGCAAAACAGCGAGTCACTTTGTCATCGTGAACCGATCCCGATTGAAATCTTATTGGCCGATCGCGCCAAGCGTCGCGCGAGACTGCCTCTGAAGCAGGCATACCGAGAAGTCCACGGCTTCTAAGGCATACACATCAATTTCGAATAGTTGCCGAAAAGTTGCTCGTATCTTGACCAAAAATAACACTTCCATGAATACAAAGGCTTGCCAGAGTTATACAACCACTTCTGTACTGGGAAAATATGTAAAACAAATCGTGGTGCATCATTTCAGATTCCAGGTTTATCTTGCGAAACTCTTTTTCGATGATCTAATATCAGGTAGAATGTGTAAAATGTCAAGTCCTTATAATGACTCTTTTCAGCGGCTTTGATCTAGTTCAAATAACTCATATTCTACATTCTTCAAACTTGATGAGGCAGGAGTGTTCCTAGTAGGCGATCATGTTAATATGGTACTTATTCACGTTCAGGGCAACAGCCTCACAATCATTTTAGAGTAACGATCATCTTGGAAAACTTCAAATCGAGCAGTAATTCCGGGTGTAACGTCTTCAAATCCAGGGGCGAGTGAAGTTTGGTACTTTCGGTAGATTGTCGCTGCGAGGGTGGTCATTTCGGCCATTGCTAGACTTTACTTGAAATTAGACCGAAAACATTCCTAAAAACGTGAAAATCAACGTACTGTAAGCCGATACACATTCTTCCACCACTTGAAAAGGCCCAGAACCAGCGATTCATCTCAGTAGTATCGGACTCGAGCCAACGCTCAGGATTGAAAGTGTGAGGATCTTCAAAGACATCTGGGTTTCGATGAAGAGTAAAAGGGGCCATCCCCACCACCGTTCCAGCTGTGATATTATATCCGTCTATGACGGAGTCGACAGAAGTTGATCTAGGCTCGAAGGTAGGTAGAGGCGCATAGAGCCTCAATGTTTCCTTGATAATGGCGTTAAGGTACGTGCATTGGTCGCTAGCGGTAGCCTTTGGAGAGCCGTTTTTGTTGAGGGAATCCCCAGAGAGATTCAGGACTTCCAATCTTAGCTTTTCCTGGAATGTCCTGTTCCTTGGCTGAGAAAGAGACCAAACCAGGAACATCAAAGTGTCGCTAGTCGTGTCGATGCCTGCTAGGAAATGGTCTGCGCACTCGGAAGCTACTTCTAAGTCATCCAAGCCATCTGCCCGCTGACTTCGATGATATGGCCAAAGACGTTCCAGGATAGAAAGCGCTTGATCTTCTGTAACATTTGATTAGAAAATGTTTCAAACGATTTCATGATAGTATCTGAACATGGAGAGTCTTACTGTCTGACGAGGAAGGCAGTATCCCCTTTCCCGTGGTGCCCATCATATCAGAATGAAAAGTTTCATAAGCCTGCAGAGCAAACTTTCGAATCCCCGTATATGTTGCAGGCTTTTGCATTGGAAGAAATGGTTTTATCAAGGCTTCCATTGCCCCTGTCCGAGTATAAAGCCATTTTGTAAATACGGGCAAATGCACTGCAAACCAAGAAAGTCGGCGCCGAGCTGGGTCCAGCACATCACCGATCAAAGCTCTATGGGCCTCTGAGCCTTCCATAGCAGACGTCGACCCATATTTACCGTAGAGAAACTCAGTAATGTTGTCCAGAGAATAGTAATGTAGGGTATTGAAGACATCGCTGATATGATGCTGCTCCGAGTCGATGAGTGACATATACTTTCTTGCTTTTTCTTCTACCGCACTAGAGATCGGCTCCTTGAGTATGACGGATTTAGAGTATGCATGCGATAATATTTTCTTTCGTTGACCATGCTCTGCCGCCGAATGGAATGTAAACAAGTTTTGCCGACCATAAACATCAAACATGCGATAGAAATCTGTTCTGCCGTAAATGCTTCCAGGGCCGTATATTTTCCGGAGGGCTGTAAGACTGTTGAAAGATACTGCGTTTGGAGAAATCCGAACGGCCGCGCCATATTTTTGGTGCAGCTGGTCAATGGCACGAGTGCTGGTTCCTTTCCAATCTTCGCGGGCCAACCGCCACTTTGACAGGTGGAATAGCTTGGGCCCAGGCAGGCGACTCAAGGGGTTTAGAAACAGCGGATCTAGCAAAAAGTATTTGGTAAAGAGTATGAGCAGAGCTAAAAACGCTGCTATCACCGAAATCGATGTCATGGCAGTGATAACACTCAAGAATCACACCTTGCGCCGGTAAGGTGAAGTCAGACTGGGTGCTTTGAAGCTTCCCTTTAACGACACTGCCTGAGTAAGCTGTCTTGATGATGCAATACGATGAATTTGCTATCTTAGTGCATCCAGATCTCTTGGAGGTCCTGACGGACGTGCCGACGAATATGCTGACGGGTGGGCCGACGGGATTGTTGTCATCGTGTCAATCGATCCACGTACCATAATGGGAGCATGAACTTTGAATTGCAGCAGCTGCTTGTCTCTAAATATCTTCAAAGAGCGCAATGTCAAGGCGGTATACATTTTAATCATCTCCCCATCCATGGATGTGTATACAGTCATTCAACACCGTTCGCATAATCCAACACATCGCTAAATTTACATTATAGAGGATCAACCGAAAGAGAGAAAGAAACTTGGAATTAGTTACTGGCGTCTACTCAAAAATCCAGTTCAACACCTTATCTACTCCTCCAGCATCGCGTGGCGCCAAGAGAGCTTCGTAATTGTCGATCTCTTCCTTCAATCCACCCAGGCTCAAATTCGCTGTTCCCGGTCGCACGTACTTGGTCCTGAAAAACAGCTTCCAGCAAGTAAACGTGATTATGAAGAATCCAATCATACCATAATCTAAGAAGAACCACTTTATAGACCAGCCTCCCGAAAGAAAAATATCATAGCCTCCAGCTAAGATCATGAAGGACGTTCCACCCATGGCGAAGTAGGATGTGTATGGCTGGAACCGTCCTTTGTACGAGAGAGTATTTCTGGAGATACCCTGCTTCTTGAGTGCAGAATAGAAATGTCTGTACGTGAATGCTGTGAAGCCGTAGTTGATCAGTTGGCAGCAGGTGACCAGGTCGACAAGGTAGGTCAGGACTTCTGCTGAGGAACTGTTGACTTGGAGAAATGCCAGAAGGCAAAACGATAGGGAGCACATGAGAGCCCAGATTGGAACGCCACCTTTGGTACATTTCGAGAAGAATCGAGGCGCGTGGCCTTCGAGGGCCATGCCGTGGAGAGTCCGAGTCGCAGAAAACAATATGCCATTGCCGGCACTGAAGATGGATGTCATAATAAGAGCATTGACAAGATCTGGCAACCCGGAGATATTTAGTCGTTGCATTGCAATGATATAAGGTCTAGTGTCATGTTAGATTCTGCCAGATTGACAAACAATCGAGGAGTGCTTACGATGCTGCACCAGTGCCTGATCCAGAGATATCGCCTCCCAAAATAGCACTCAGGGTCGAGTCGTTGTATGGAACTACGATTCCCATGCATAGAGCCGATCCAACAAAGAAGACGAGGATCCGCCATACGAATGATCGGAATGCCGGTGGGAGGATTTTGCGAGGATTCTCAGTCTCTGCAGCTACCATGGAGATGTATTCCGGACCACAGATACTGTTGCATATGTTAGCGAAATCGAATTCTGCAGAAAGGTAGGAGATAAAAACGCACGAAAAGCTTGCTTGATAAACGCATGAGAGAACACCCAAAAATTTGCCTGTACCTCCTGGCTCAAGATGTGCGACAAAAGCCCCTGGCTCCTTCCAGTACCGGAATCCATAGCGGTCATGCAAGGGATTTCCACCTAGCATCGTGATAAAGACGAATATAAATAGCGCAATCATCAGGAATATCTTGAAGATTGACAGATAAAATTCGGATATGCCAAAGTAGCGCACAGTCACCACGTTCAAGATAGCATAGAGAACAATCATTGCGACAATGACAGCCTCAACGGGGATCTTGTCCGTCCAGAAGGTGAACATTATGTTCATCGCTACAATCTCGAAAGGCACAAGGAAGGCCATGTTAAGAAAGAAATTCCACGCCATGGCAAATCCAACAGCGTCATCCACCCACGAGCTGCCGAAACGGATGAATGGCGATGCGATAGGAAGGTAGGTAACCATTTCAGCGAAACATTCGTTCACAGCCCACATGACAGCACCCCAGATGAGAAAGGCGATCAAGAGCCCTGCGGGACCACCTTTAGGTAGGGCAGAGCCCATCTGCACATAGAGAGCTAGAAATGCTGTCAGTTTGTTTCATCTGTGATAATTTCATAGTCATGTGCATTTCCGAATAATGAAAGGTGTCTGATTGTTCTTGGGTAAGTGTATAGGTGACATACATGTACCAATCGCTCCACCCACGGCGAATAACTGAACTTCTTTCCCTCGTAGCTTTCTCTTCAGAGACTGCGACTCGGGTGTTATTTCTATTGATGCACCGGGAGCAACTTCGTCGTCTGTCCGTATATCCACAGACGGCGAAGGAGGCCCCTTCTCAGGGTACTTGGCTGCCGACATATTTTCCAAACCTTGAAATCAAGCACTTGAGATGATAGTGTAACACATGAGGATAGAGAATGTGTGTTGATGCCATTGAAAAATCGAGGGAACCAAGATAATATATGGAACTAGGCAATAAAGAGCAAGGTTACAAGACCCACTAACATTTAGACTTGGAGGCTTCATTGGCATTGGAATGCTCCCAACCACCCCTAATCATACAGCCTTGGCAGGATTTCATAATGCGCGGTCCTTCCGATACAAATGATTTCGCAATCACCCCGATTCGTCGGAGCTCGCGATAAGCAGATACAGCCGGGACGTTTCAAGAAACTGTTTCCAATTTGCAGTCATAGATAAGCTAACAGTATTGAGACTATCTGATAGCGCGCACGGACATTAAGCCTTCTATATTTTTCAGATTCACTATTTCCATAATTCAGGAAGTGCTTGATACAGAATTAAATGAAATCATGCGATTCGTGAAACTAATTGCATTGTGGATTCTCTTTAGATAGTTGTAGACCAATTGGCCTTAGAATGCACTCTCATCGAAATTTATCCCGTTTCAGAGCTTGAAATCGCCATTTGACAAATGTTCCTCGTACTTATAGTGAGGCTGAAATTCGACAAACAATGTCTCCTGTTCCCATATTAGCTATGTTTGTTTATTATGGAATATAACACTGGTTGGTCGCTTACCGGAGTGCTTGCCATCTGAAAATTATAAGCCGCTTCTTTGTCACTGACAAGATGCTTCTCAAGCCCAGCTCTGTTGACTAGAAGCTGTGCTTTACAACTTCTCTCCATCAGACAGAACAGGAATGCTGCTTCATCTACCGTCTTTCCAACAGTCAGGAGACCATGGTTCATCAAGATAGAAGCCTTTCCATCACCGAGGCTCTCGGCAATCTTCTCTCCCTCCGATTCCTCATTTGCAATGCCTCCGTAGTTAGAATACACAGAGTGTGCCTTGTAAAAGTAACAAACATCTTGATTGATCATATCAAGCGGTTTGGCAAGTGCAGACCATGCTCGTCCGTAAAGCGAGTGCGTGTGGCATATCGCATGTACATCATGCCGCGCGCGATGTACAGCGCTATGGATTTGGAATCCAGCAGCATTTATCGAGCCTTCTGTATTACCGCCAACAACCTCTCCATCCAGGTCAACACATATCATGTCACTGGCCTTGAGGAGCCCGAAGTGGACGCCCAGCGGGTTGATCCAGAAGCGATCCTGGTGCTCTGGATCACGCACGCTGATATGGCCCGATATGCCCTCTGCATATCCCTCGCGCGCAAAGACGCGAAATGCACCTGCCATGTGCTCCAATTGCCACTGTCGCGTATCTTGATGAGAAGCAAATTTGGGAATACCAGGGAGGCTTTTCCCCCTGTGCGCCATGCCAGCCATAGCATCCACATCCTTGTTTTTCGGTAGCTCGAGGGATGGGTTTGTTACTTCTGTTATTGCTGATGGCGCCATGGTGATGACTAGCTATGAATAGTTAGAGCTAAAAGGCAAACATCCAGTGCTCGGTTCTTCCAAGGTTGAAAATAGTAGGGGCAAAAGCTCAGAGCGATCTAATCAGCGTCAGTACCTCTGTTTTCAAAGTTCTCAAAGCTATATATGCCGGCAAAACACACAATGTTCTAACTTTTATTTACAAATTACTCTGTAACGATCTAGTTTGGTCAAATCCCTTTGCTGATCATTGGCTGCTCGCATGGTCACAGGTATGGGGTAGGCGGGACTTCCGCTCCTTCTAGACCAGTTGATAAGGGCTGCGGCTGCCATTGGTAACTTGGACCCCGGGGGATCCGTGCCGATGATAACCTTACGTACCACTTTTGACGCTGTCGGCTCGTCCGACAGCAAATAAATGATCGCTAACATGTCCCTTAATTAGCGCCTTCACCGTCGAGAAGCCTCATAGGGATCTAGAAATCGAGTTACTGGGAGCCGGAGCGGATGTCATCGAATAAACGCGCACAACGATGGAAGATTGAACCTTGGAAAGCACTTCTATACATTATCAAGGTAGGGCTTAAATATAACCTTGGAAATTATTGATTCGAGATGCGTAGTTGTGGTAAATCAAATTAGTAGCAGCTACATCTATAGGGTTTCCACATTTGTATACAGAATTGTGGGCGAGCGTCAAGAATTTTAAATAACTGATTCTGGGTTTATGAAAGGTCAATATTCTCCAGTACTATCTTTCCCTCTTCAAAGACCGCCGCGGCTTTTAACACATTAATATCTTCCCATCGACGCCCCACTAGTTGCATACCTATTGGAAGCTGTATATCGGGTGTATCGAATCCGCGACCTCTTCGACAGGGTACATTCAAGGCAGGATGGCCAGTGACATTGAACGGTGCGGTGTTAGTAGTCACACCGACTGCGGCAGAGAGCTTTTCCATAACCCCCAATTTCATGTCTGGATGAGGCATTGCGACTGTTGGTGCACATGGCGTGACGAGAATATCAACTTCATTGAAGGCCTTGTCATATGCAGCCCTTAGCTCGAATGCTTTACGATGAGCCTTGGCTTCGACTGCAGGGCCAAAGTTCTTCTCAAGGAAGGGTCCGCTTAGCATCACGTTAACTGCAGCTGGATTTGTTGCAGTCATCAATTCATACATACGCTGATCTGGAGGCCATCTTGGATGGATGTGGGGAGGCAAGAATGAGAGAAATCCG
Organism: Tympanopsis confertula; assembly: GCA_026745395.1. Classification (NCBI taxonomy): domain Eukaryota; kingdom Fungi; phylum Ascomycota; class Sordariomycetes; order Coronophorales; family Scortechiniaceae; genus Tympanopsis; species Tympanopsis confertula. The sequence continues at coordinate 8,433 of JAOYNU010134739.1, read as the reverse complement.
GATGTTTTCCCCTGGCAATTCCATTCCGACATTGACATTCGTGTCGCGGCTGTCCACATCAATAGTCCATCACTGTGCATTGGGATAGATATATCCACTATTTTTGCACCAGCAGCTGCGAATACCTCTCGCGCCGATTGTTGAACAACGTCTCGCACTTCGTCGGATAACCCAGGAACCCCGAAGGACTCCGTTAACAGCCCAATCGTTAGCCCAGCACCAGCCTTTCCACCATCTGTATTTTGAGACTTTCGGAACTCCGAAAGAAGGCTTGGATAGTCCAGTACGTCCGATCGCAATGGCGATTCGGGAGTCATGCGCGGGTCGAGGCCATCATATCCAGCCATTACCTGAAGCAACAACGCGATGTCTTCTAAGCTAGTCGCAAGAGGACCTAAGTGATCCAGCATTGGTGACAAAGGTACTGCGCCGGTATATGGAACAAGACCATAAGTTGGCTTGAGGCCATAAATTCCAGAGTATGCCGCAGGTATCCTAACGGAACCCGCCTGGTCGCCACCAACCGCCATATCAACTATCTCTCCGAAAGACACGTCTTTCTCGCGTTGAACGACATTCGCAGCCACAAGACTCGCAGATCCACTGCTACTACCACCTGACGTGTGCCCTTGCTTCCAGGCATTATCAACAGGTCCGCTGGCCGAACTGAAAGAGAGGGGAGATGCACAGTAGTTCTCACAGGTGGATGAGCCTTTGATGGTCGCGCCGGCTTCTAGAATGCGTGAAACGATTGTAGCATCGATAGGAGAAACAGGAAGGCTGCCATCCGATTCACATAAAAGCTCTGTGAACGTTCCGATAGTCGTCGGTAGCCCCCCAACTGATATATTATCTTTAATAACAATACTTCTGCTTTGAAGTGCGTTACTTTTTGTATGTTTTGCTGTCAGCTCACAGCGGTACCTCCATGCATTTAGAGGATTTTGGGTTGTGGCAGGTTCCCAATAGTTTCGTGGCGTTATGGTTTCTACCGGCACAAGGGATGGATGGACATAGTCGTCGTCCCTTTCGATTCGGCTCATAACAGCTTCAACAGATTGAAGCAATTTCAGATAGGCCTCGGCATCGGACTCATCAGTGATCTTGAATCCAAGCTTCGAGGCTGACTCGTGCAGATCCCCTTTGGTTATTTTGGATCTACTTAGCATTAACCACTATGAACATGCGTATGAAATTTGCGATCCTGACACTGACTGGGTTGAATTAGTTAAAAAAGCGACCGACATGGCGTTTGATTAAAGTATCGAAATATTTTCTCCTGTTACCTGCTGATAAATTAACATGCTAGATATTTATAGTAATTTGATTGTATTGATGTTAATCCGCTACGCGGCCCTGCCTTCGGGAACTGTTCATGTCGGCGTGGCCGATCTTCAGTGTGCGGGGCATTTTCCAGCGCAGACATCTGGACTACGATACCAATTAGATAAACAACTTCATCAACGAAAAGAAGAAATCTTGGAGGAGGGTTTTGCTCAATTAGGGTCTATTTATAAGCATTCAAATTGCGTGTTGATTATTCCTGTCCATTCGCCAAAAGAATCCGGCCACCATCAACGCAAAGTGATGCCCCGTCGACGTATGCCTGTTTTCAAGATGATACTATTAGCGCTTGAATTCATGCCTCTCTTATAAATTATGCTTACCCCCGCTTTGCTGGCTAGATAGAGCACTGTACCCGCAATATCTTCTGAGTTCCCAGCTCGCTTCGCTGGAACTTTTTCAAACAAGGAGCTAAAAATATTGCCTTCGGCGCCTACCGGGTTCATATTGCTCGGAACAACTGCGCGCAATGAAATGGAATTTAGCCCCGTATAACAATAATAAGCAAGCATTTCAAAAGACGTTTGACTTACAACCAGGATTGATTCCAATCACGCGGACATAGAATCGGTTGTACTTGGCTGCCAACAACTTGACCAGGTGATCAGTAGCTGCTTTGCTAGATGCATAGCTTGTCAAATCAACGTTTGTGACATTGTGCATGCTTGCACATGAGCTAGTCACGATCATGACCCCTCGTCCTTCATCTCGTCCCTTTCCCCCAGCCTTGGTTGGCTGTTCGGCGGCCGCAGCGAGTAGAGGGAGAAATGCAACGCTAAGAAAGTAATGGGCGGTAGTGTTGACTCTAAATGTATTTTTCCAGTCTTCACTCCCAATGGACCACATTGAGTTCCGTAGATCATCGAGTGATGCAGTGAGCACGTTGCATGCTATTGGTGGGTCTCTTCTTATTCCAGCATTCGATATGAGCATGTCAAGGGCAGTTTCCTTCTTGGATATCATATGAGCAAGTTGTGAAATATCCTCTTTTGATGACACATCACAAGGAATGCTAGATTGAAGTTGTGAGCAGTCATACACCAGACTTTTCACTTGCGTACGTACCCTTCTGCGATACCGCCAGATTCACGACCTATCTCATTCAACTCCTCGACGGTCTTAGCTAGAGGGTCACTTGGAAGCGCGACCACGTATACTTTTGCTCCATTTGATACAAGCCCCTATCAGCCAAGTCAGTTAATTCCTTTTGAATTTTGAATTTTTTTGCATAGCCAGTTATACCACTCACCTTGGAGATCATAAGTCCTATGCCACTACTTCCACCTGTGACGAGCGCAACGCGCCCCTGGACATTGAATAGTTCCGATAGATTCAGAGACATTATGCACAAACGAGTTGTACCAAAAGATATTTTCACTCTTTGACCTTGAAATCTTATTTCGCAATTTGTCAAACTGTTTGCTGGAACTTTAATCGACTGTAAGTGATTGAAAAGTTGTCGCGACAGATAGTTGGACATGACGGGTTCGCCGCTGTCGGAACCCCCGAAACGCTGATACAATGCGCTTAGACAAAACCTTGCAGGAAACCATGCTTTTGGCTGCAGCTTGGAAGATGGAAATATAGCTGCATGGAATGTCACAGCCAGATCCAGCAATAATTCGCGACCGCAGGGCATTTTAAAACGGGGCTTCATTTTACGGAGTCAAGCACATGTTTCCTCCGTTTGAATCAATATAGTATTTCAAAATTGCCTAGAATTTATTTCGGAACGGATATGCAATAATTGAAGCCTATGATCAAAGAGAGACAGAAATATTTTCATGAATTGACAAAATGATCGATGATAAGACAGCAACTTCCGACCTAAACTTACTCCTTGTAGGACTCTTTAGTCCGAGCTTCGGCCTGACTCAAGCATTCGCTGCTAACAGCATCATCTCGAGGAATTAAGCGAACCTTGAAGTCTCTTGGAATCGCCACCAATGCTGTTTTGATCTGGTTGTAGTCCACATAGTCTGTATTGGGAGGCTCGTCCTCGCTTGCGACAATTTTGTAAGTGCAGATGAGACGAAGCAAGGCCGTGTAGAGAAGACGAGATGCGATAAACTGACCAGAGCAGGCACGAGAACCTGCCCCAAAACTAAGGTGAGGAAGACTAGTGATCGCACTTTCTTCTGGAGGATCCACAGATTTAAGCCATCGTTCGGGGTCAAACTTGCCACCATTTGGCCCGAAATGATCGACGTCTGTAATCAATGTCAGTAATTCAGAGAGTCGAAAAATTGAAGAGCAACTCTCATGAGCACTCACCATGGTTTCCTGCTTGTGCGTTAATGAGAATCATAGTCTTCGGAGGAATTATTGCTCCATCCCAATTAACCTCTGTCGTAGTTTTGCGTGGAAGACTCATTGCGCTGACAGTGTAATAGCGCCCCGCTTCTTTGATGATTGCGTTCAAATACGGAACTTTTTCATCACTGATAGCACTTGTCCATGCTTCTCGGATATCAGGATAATGCCGCTTGATATCTTCGTAGGCTCGTTCCTGCCATATCTGCCCCTCGGGAGTGGAAAGAGACCCAATGCACGAAGTCATAGTTCCTGGGATCGTTTCAAATCCACCGGAGACTAGAGACAGACAGATTGACGATACCTCGACTCCATTGAGCTTTGTTTCTTGATCCTTCAAGATGGCCGCAGAAATGCAGGGCTTATCGGTGCCTTTTTGAATCATCGCCCTTACTTTGTCAAGCAGTAAGTTGAGATATGTATCGCGGCGCTCGCGCAATTCTTTCGAACGTGCATTCTTTTCGTTTTTTGGAACGTATCTTAAAGCGGGAACGTAGTCCTGCAGATTTTCGGAGGCACTTCGAAGCAGAGAGATTGCCGAGCCGACGTGGAGGATCTCACGCAAGAGGTCATCGTATACAGCATCCATTCGAATACCATAGCATAGCGTCAAAGTTGTGTTCAAAGCGTATCGCTGGATGTAAGGTCTGACATTTATCTCAAGAGCACCGTTTTGGCTGTCTCTGTACATGTCGCGAACAATGCAGTAACTTTCCAGATCAAACATTGGGTGATAATTTCGAAGGGCGGGCCTTCCGAGGGCTGTGCCAGATGCTTTTCGCTTCTTCTTGCATGATTCGTCCCAAGGAGAACTTCCGATCGTGAATCCCTGTGTACTGCTTATCTGTCCATGGAAAGTGTAGAGTGTCGGTCGATCAATCACCGCGTTTTGATGGCCAAGCAACATCTTTTTGCAATCGTCGAACGAGTTGACCACAACCGCACGCGTGTTACCGAGCTTTATTTGAAACACAGATTGATTGTATTTCCGCCACCACGATTCGCAAACAGTCGCATGATCATCGCCAAGTTTGAGGAGATGGCCAAAAACTGGAACTGCGCCTGGAATTTGGGGTATACCCTTGATATATGGTATGTCGGTCTCGAAGGCCACCTAGTATAGAGTACCGGTTAGCAATTCGACAGCATAAGCATGGAGATATTCTGTTTACCTTGTAAATAAACCAGAGACCTAAAGGAATGAGGCATAGTAGGTAGGTTCTGGGAATGACCCCCAGAAGGGCCAAATGTTCTTCCAAATTCATTGCAGTCATTTTCGGGCTGTAGAAGTAATCAAACCGAGAGAACCAATCCAAATATATGCATTCTGTACCCCACAAGAGATACAGTTTGACTACCAAAGCTCTGGCTAGTCAAGCGGAGTTGTAGTTGCTGTTATGGTGGTCTCCGACGCGGGCCCCTCACTTGTACAGTCAACCGGTAGATATTTGTCGGGCTGTCCGACCGCCGATAACATTCGGAAATTGATATTCATCGACGTCTGATTCGTCAAAGACTTGAGCGAGGATCAGAAATTCCAAACGCCTTACGGCAGAGATAGACTAGGACAAGAATAGTCACAATTGTTGAAGCATAGGAATTGACCATAGAAGACAGGTCTGTCCGGTCTGGTTACGAATCTCAGATGGACACAATTGGGGGCAATTCAGCAGCTCTTTCTGAGATTAAAAAGTTTTCACAGAATTAGGGTAGAATAAAGCAAGTCTAAGAGATACTAGAGTACTAAATCAATTTTCCTACCTCATCTTGTCAATCTAGCTTTTATTTTTATTCGTGAGGCTCCTGAGGTCCACAACCCCTAGCGTCAGCTCCCCTCCATTTAGATACATTTCATTAGGCTTCAAATACAGCAGTTGCTTTAATTTCGACCGCCATCCGTGGGTCGGGAAGCTCCTTGACTCCGATTGTCGCTCGACTGGGAGCACTGGCACGGTCGGCCCAAACTTTGTTCCATTCCTCGTTCATGTCGGCATATTGAGTTTTCATATCGAGAATATAAACGACAGAATCAACTATATTGTAGAGGTCTGCTTTTCCATCGGAAGCACCTTTGATAATGCTCTCGATTCTGCGCAAAATAGCAGCTGTCTGTTCCCGGACATTGACTAGGAATGTCCCATCGGCGTTTTCCGTGACGCCCTCGAATGTCCCTTCGGGGCTAACAGCGGCAATCCCAGAAATGTACATCGTACTGTAGGTAGAAGGCTTGACAACTCGAGCGTGGGAATATCGGGTTGGACCTGGCACCTTCTCTGGGTCAAGAAGGAATGCTTGGCCGTTGGGAGACATTTGGAATGTTGGATTTTTGATGAATCGGACCTCCCTTGATTGAGTTAGAGACCACTTGTTGATTATAAATGATTCACAAGTATATCGGCCTCTGCATTTATGTTTGGAAAGCTGAAGTATATTGCCTTTTTCAACGAGCTCGAAGCAGATCAGATAGCGGGTCGCCCGACATTGGTGCGCAAGACCAACGGCGGTGCAACCGATACAACTTGGAACATGAGACTGAGAAGTCAAATAGGTCATCTACTCTATGGCTTAAATAAGCAGAGTTCTCGATTCTTTATAGTAGAATTGTCCAGGCTGAGCTCCCTTTTCCGTAAATATTCGGCATTCGCAGACGAAATAAGCTTCTCTCGTCCTAGCGATTGCTTGTGCCGTGCGCCGCTCCCTATTTCCCAGTTGAAGGGGAAGTCCGAAACGAGATGAAAACTTTTGGATCTAATTAGCATCTCGCACCTTGGAAAATGCCGACAAGTGCAAAGCAAATGTTCATGTTTCTTGAATTTCATTGCAGGTTATTTGAAAATAGTTTATTGCCTGTAACACATTTTGGACGGCCCCAGTCCCGGTATCAGCCGCCGGTTGATCTGTCGACATTTTAACAATTATTTGCCCAAGGAGCTCAATTAAAATTGGCGACTGTCGCGAGTTGGATTCTTTCCTGGATATATGTGAATCATATCCCAGGTGGTGAGACGCCAACTGACATAGATAACCATACGGATCTCTATTTGCGGAGAAGGTGCAAGCGGTCTTATCGCTCGACTCTCCACAATGAGCAATGCCAGGATCCCCATTGGTGATGTCTTCCCCGCACTTTTGAGTGACATTGATAAGAGAGATATCTGCTCGATGGCGAAAATCGCCGTCGAAGCTCTGCTGGGGGGAAATCGGTAGAACTGGAAGGGAGCATCGACCACTTTCCTCCTGCTACGGATACGTTGTTTTGAGTTCCACATACCCCGCTGTGCATCCGAGGCGCGATAAAGCATAGAAAGCCAATCGCTAGCTCTACGGCAATGCCAGAAATGACCGCGAGAGCAGAAAGCTCCTGCAAGCGGTGTCATCGCAGGAAAAAGCGATGCGACAAGATTCTTCCACAATGTCAAGCATGCAAACACGCAAAAGTTTCATGCAGCTTTCTCGACGACCCAACGCATGTAGCATCGTATCCGATCTCGTAAGTATTAATACTAAGCTTTTTGATTAGCCAGCTACCGTTTGTCAAGCCCTGTCTGACGAGTTACAGTTACGTCCGCGGTCTTGAGACTCGAGTGAAAGAGCTCGAGCAGCAGCTTACGGCATCTTTAGCAGCACAAAATGCGCAACACGATCGGTCCCCTCCACATATCTGGGATCAAGGCCATGATATTCCTCCTGGGGACGACTCTATACCCCTCGATCACACAGCCAATACCTCGCCTCCAATACAGTCACTAAATGAACCGATACTTAATTTCGAAAACATTCCGATCTCACCTGGGATATTGGATATATCAAGACAAAAGACAGAAACTTTATCGGAGGAGCTACGCCTACTCTCTTTGGAAGCAGCCGCGGAACGCTACCTAGGCTCATCTTCCGGTCTCTCGCTTGCAAAGCTTACACAATCCGTACTTGAGCGACTATCGCCAGACCCAGAGAGCTTCAATTTCGATGACGAGACAACTTCACACAAAGACCAAGCCCCTGTTTTTGACGCCGATCTTACTTCAAACATGAACCCGATATCATTTGAAATGAACTCCTCAATCTTTAGCCCCTTGCCATTGAGTGGGCTTTCCGGAAACCCGACCATTGATGACTACGACGACACAGCAGGTCTGATGTCGATTGAACCCACACACATAAAATATCTTCTAGAATTCTACTTCGCCCACTCTCACACTCTCTATCCTATGATCCGCAAAAATGAATTCGAGGCGGTACTGTGGAGAGTGTACTCCAATCCACTAGATCCCTTGGCGCAGTCTCCAATGTGGCAATTCAGGATATGGATGATTCTAGCCATTGGATCAACGACATATTGCTCAGTTTCTCTAATGGATGAGACCGAGCCTGTGCAATACTTCAACAAGGCAATGACTTATTTCGAATCTGCAATGGCATGTGGAGAGTTAGTGAGTAGATTTGAGTCCCATGCCAGTCAAAACATGAATGTTTACTAACGCCTCTTACTAGGCCGGATTGGAAGTCTTGATGCTGCAAGTATCATATTCGTTCTTCAACAAGATTGGACCCAGTAAGTGAACTATATTTGAGTCTTTCTAAAGGAGGCACCACTGATTCCAGTCAGATACCTGGTTCCTAGTCGGCGTGGCTGCTCGAATGGCGACAGGCATAGGGCTACACAACGCCGAAGTGTATCAATCACTGGCTGTTGACGCTGCAGAACAGCAGAAGCGCTTGTTTTTTTCCTTGTACATGATGGATCGGTATGCTTCAATAATTCATCTGCATATGTCT
>JAOYNU010134628.1:0-24960 GCA_026745395.1 Tympanopsis confertula | reverse complement strand
ACTATATTTTTTATCGTAGTATAGCTCGGATAGGTTTAAAATCTATCCGGCTATACGAATCTTTAATTATAAATAAAAACCTTTAACTATTACTATATTTAATAAAATTAAATCTTCTATTCTTTTACTTTTACTTATATTTAGTACTTTTTATATAATTTAACGCTTATATCCGGTTATTATAAGTTCTAACGAACTATATTCTACTATTTAATTAATTTTAGCTAGCTCGAATAAGCCTTATTCGAGTAATTTCTAACTATTTATTAAATAGATTACTTTAATATATCCGGCTATACGAATCTTTAATTATAAAAAAAAATTAGATTACTTTATAGTTATCGAGAAAAGTTCTCTGAAATAGAGGATATTATCGAAATACTATTAAGAATACTTTTTTATTTTCTAAGTATTTAATTAGGGTTAGAGAAATTACTACTAAATTAAAAAAACTTAGGTATTAAATTAAAGTATTCTTTTAAAACTATTTTACTTTATAACTTTCTTTTTTAAGTTTTTCTCTTAGCTTTTCCTACTATAGTTTAATTACTTAGTTCTAAATAGCTATTACTTTATTTATAATAAAGTCTTTAAATTACCTTTTAGTATTCTTTAAATTAGTAGTAAGTATTTTTTAAAGTCTATTATATTATTCTAGTATCTAAAAATAACCTTTTATTTCTAACTATAGGTATTTTTTCTTTTTTAAAATATAAGAATTTCCGCTTTTATTTTTTCTACCTTTTTTCTTATTTTAAATTTATATTTACTATTTTACTACTTTTATAGTAGCGAATATCCCTATTCTATTACCTATAGCTTAGTACTATTAGGTATTTATTTATTAAGCTAAATTAAATATCTTTATAAGTTCTTCTAGGGTTATAGGGGTTCTTCCTAAGCTCTTATTATATAAAAGGTTATTAAGGTTTTATTAAGACTATCTAAATACTAGATATACTAAAATAGTATTCAGGAAGTCTTTTACTATTAAAAGGCCTTTGTGAGATTTAGTGGAGGCAACTGCAGCTGGTTAGGGCCTAGATATTACTAAACCCTACCGCTAGATAGATCGTATTATAGTTACTTAATTAAATCTATCGTAAAACTCTTTAATTATAGTAGATATCTATCTAGGAGGCCTACTATAAATACGACGTTATACCTAAGTATTACTAACTAGCCCCTAAATGTATAAATTACGATAAGTATAATATTTACCTAGCCGTACCTATATCCTTATACTCCCCGTCGGAATCAGCTTCTAATATAGTATTATAAAGCTATTTCCGAATAGTTTTATTATTTCTTATTATATATATATACCGGATCGTCTAATCCGGCTATACTTTTTAATAAATAAATCCTAGTATAGCGATTTTAAAAGTAATTACCTCTTATAAGTAACTAGATTACGGTTTCTATCCCTAAGTACTTTACGAATATTTTAAAAGCCTCTTTATCTAAGTATATCGTTAAATTATCTACTATTTATTCTATTATTAAAGTAAATTTAATCGCTAAGTATTAATCTACTATTTTATATTTAATAAAGTAATAATACTTACGTATATAAGTAGTAAAATTAGTTATTTCCGGATTTAAGGCTATTTTTATAGCCGTTTTATTATTAGTATAAATATAAATAGGCCTCCTTTTTAAAAATAACCCTATTTTTAGGTTATCTAGGAAGTTTCGAACCTAGGTTAGCTCGTAGCTAATAGATAATAGCGCTATATATTTAATTTCGCCGGTTAATATAATAACGATCTTTTACTTCTTAATAGCCTATCTAATAGCGCTTATAGCTATTATTATAACTTATCTATTTATATTTATTAAATCCGGCGCCCCGAAATTTATATTATAATATCTATATAAACCGAGATTATTATTAATATAATCGAAATCTAGGCTATAGGTAATACTTAGATACTTCGATCCTATACTATATCTTAGTATTACTTTAATATACTTTAGGTAATCTACCCTTAGTTATTTTATACTTTTAACTAGAATATTTAAATTATACGCGATATTTAGCCTAATTATCTTAGTAGTATACTAGATTAATCCTATTATAGACCGGAATAGTACTACCGATTTATTATCTAAATTATCCCTACTAGCTTCTAGGTCTACTAGTTTTTATATTATCTCTAGGCCTAGTAATTAAATAGGGTTAAAACTAGTCGTATTATAATCTTCTACTATTATACCCTAGTACTTATTTTAAATAAGGTTTATAGTACTATCCGATCGGTTAACGATATATACCCCTAAATACTACTTCGGAATACCTATTACTTCTACTTTAATACCTCGCTAATAGAGATCCTCTACTAGGGTCTTTAGATTTTAGTTATTTACCCTAGCTATAATAAAATTATCGATATAAGTATTAATAATAATTAACTTTTTCTTATCGCTCGAGTTAGTACTAGTATTAGTATATATAGTAGAGTCGTATAAATTAGGGTAGAATTTTATATATTTTAGGGTAGAATATAACTTCTACTACTATACGAATCTTATTTACTTTAAACTATAGAGTAGTATTTTACCTCTATAATTTTCTAATCCTTATAATACTTATACTTTTTTACTTCTTCGGGGTTCCCTACTATATACTAATAGATCTAAGGTAGTACTAGTATATAGATTATATAGTAAAAATCCCCTAGAAAGTAAGCCCTAACTATATCTATTTAAATCTTCTTCTAGCCTAAGGCTATTACTATTACTAAAAAATTCCTCTATAATACTAATTTAGCTATACTTATGTAGTAGTTATCGAAGTCCTCCCTTACTCGCTACCGGAAACCTCTTACTACTATTCGTATTTTATATTTAACGATCTTACTATCGGTATTATATTTAACTTTATATACTATTTTACTATCGATAGTATTAATATTTTTAAAGTTATTCTAGAAGTAGAATATCCTATAATTAATTAGTATTTTTAATTCGGTATTATATACTTTTAACTATTATTCGTAGTTTAAGCCTATTATCTCCGTATAATAGTTTAGCTAATTTAGGTTTACTTTATTAGTATAAAAATTAGTAAATACTTTATCTAATACTTCGAATACTTCTAGGTTCTAATCCGTAATAAATACCCTATTAAAAAGGCTATTCTTATACTAATTTACTTACTTATCGCTAGCTATTACGTTATTATCCTCTATCTCTTTATCCCTAACTCTAATTCCCCTTTAATAAGTAAATTAATTAAGTACTTTTAAGGTTAATATAAACTTATACCGTAGTTTAAAGGTTCTAAGTATATACGAGGTCTTTATTACCTTCGTAAAATCGATAATTTAGAGTTCCTTATAAAATTTTATATTTCTACTAATTACGATCTTCTTTATTATTTCTAGGGCTATTTTATATAAATAATACTTTTAGAATCCTATAAGGATACTAGATTTACCTCTAGCCTCTACCTTCTTTCCTATATTATTAATTACTCTAACTATTACCTTACTTCCTAGGATTTATAATTAATCTAGTTTTAATTTAGCCTAGAAAAGTACTACTTTACCGATAAAGTCTAGGGGTAATTAGTAAAACTAATAATAGTAAATCTATAATTTAAATACCTCGGCTAGGGTTTTATTTTCTACTACTACTTTACTAGCTATATTATTTATTAGATTTATAAGATTCTAGTACTTAAAGCTAAAACTCCTAAAGTATCTTTCTATTAATTATAGCCGACCGAGTTTTCGTAAAAATTATTCTAAACCTAAGTTTAGTAATACTATCTTATTCTAAAGAGTATATAGGGGTAGGTTTTAATCGAATCCCTCTTCTATAGTAATATTCGCTAATTACTCCGATACTAATATCTATTCTATTATCGTACTTTATTAAAATTAGTAAAGTCTTTATTTTAGTTAAGAAAGTCTTTAAGATTATTAAGACCTCTCTAACTATTTCTACTTTAGTATTAGTAATACTAACCTTCTATTACCTAAAGGTATTATTTATAACCTAAACTATTTACTTTTTAAATAAATTTAGCGGTTTATTTAACGATATATCTAGTACTAAACTTTTTCCTAGGATACTCTCTCTTTTTTACTAATACTTTAGGGTATACTTTAGAGATTTCGACTTATCGTATACTAAATAAGTTATTTCTTCGGCTAATCGCTTAACTTTATATAGGGTTATTTAATTTAGTTCCTCGATATCGGTATACTTATAAGTTATTACTAGCGTATTTAATCTAAAATAGGCGAGCTTTCTATAGATAAATTAGACTTTCTCTACTTTTTAACTTATAAATATAAGGTCTTATTCCTCTTTATTTACTAGATAAATACTTAGGCTAATTATTACTATTTTTCTAGTATAATTTTACTTAATTTAAAGTTTTACGATTACTTATAGACCTAGAAGTTTATTTTAAATACTAATACTACTTTTATACTATTCGAAGCGAGGATATTAAAGCCGACTAGTCTACCGCCTCTCTAGTACTACTTCTTACCGGATATAATATAATATAAGAAGTTCGGTACTATAATAATATCTAAGAGGTTTAAAGGGGTTTTAAGCTTTTCTCTCTTCTATTATCGTAATTAATACTATATACGAGTAGGTAGTAGCGACTATCCCGTTACCGGTTATAAAATTATATCCTTCTAAAAGTCGTTTTACTATACTTTCTATAATAGTTATTATACTATTCGTAATATAGATATCCGAGCCGGTATCGAATATCTAAAGCTTTAATTTATCTTATTTTAAGATTATATAACTAAGTACTATTATAGCCTAATTAATTAATCCTCCCCCTTAAATACCTATATTAATCCTAGGGTTAGTACCCTATAGTTCCTCTATAGTTTAGCCCTATAATTATACTATATTATTCTATAGGTAATCCTTTTTTAGGTACTTTTTCTATTTATACTTATAGTAGGTTATCTTTTTATTATTACCGGTATTCTTATCGGCGGTACTTTTAGAGTTACCGGAAGGCGTTTTTATACTATTATCTAGTAGATCGGTATTATCCTTATACCTAGTAGTATAGTATTTATACTCCTTATAGCCCTATTAGCCGTAATAGTAGTTTATTATACTTATTTTATTATTAGGTATATAGGACTTCTTATCGTCGCCCTTCTTTTTATCCTTACTATAACTATTATTTTTATTTCTACTTTAGTTTCCGTATAGTATTTTATTTTAGTTAGCTTCTCTAATTAATTATATTATTTTACGGTATATTCCTTAATTATTAGTAATAATACCTTTTACTATTAATACTATAATTACTAGTTTTAAGTATCGGCTAGTATAACCTTTTACTAATACTTTAGTATATATATCTATATTTATATTAAAAAGAGGTTAGTATTTAGCGAATATCTATTCTACTTTAGTAACGAACTAACTAGTTATTTCGTTATTTATTATTTTTAGGTTAATTATATCGTCCTATATTATTATTCTTTCTTAAGTAAGTATAAGTTTTATTATTATATTAAGTCTAGTTTATATATTATACGATAATTTATAGTACGTATAAGTATTATATAGCCTATTATTAATTATTTTTAGGAGCTAGGTTATTATATAAGTATCTACTAATAGGTTTATATTAACTAGTTCTCTATTATCTAGGTTAATCGAGATTATCCTAAAAGCCCTCTTAACTATTTACTTCTAGACTATTTAATCGTTAGCTCCTACTAGTTTCTTTTTTTTTAAATACTCGATCTTCTATTTCTTAATTTCTTTTATAGTAAATATAGCCCTTAGGGTTATTTATTTAGTATTATTAAACTAATCCTCTACCCGAGAGTTAATACTTATTTCCGATAGTAGTAGGTTCTATTTAAAGTAGGGGTTTTAATATAGTATTTCGTTATACTATATATTCGGCCTATAGATATATTTAAGTACTACTTACCTATATAAAGTATTTAATACTACTACTAATCTCTAGGGTATCGAGAATATAAATAAGGCTAAACCTACTACGCTTTAGCTATCCGATAAGTTACTAAACCTATAATTATCTATACCGGGTACGTACTAATCGTATTCTAGTCTATATACTATGAATTTACCTAGGGCACAAATAAAGCAGTGATAACAACGATCTAGGGAATAAATAGATGGGCCTTTAAAATAGAGTCTAGGGTGATAGAATAGAACGCCTTAAAATAGAGACTTAATAGTGTTATGGACTTAGTTAGTTAATTAATAATAAAGCTAACTGAACTATCTAGGGTAGACTATTTATATAGGGTCTCTTATTAATAATCTTTACGTGATATAGCCCTATAGTACCTTCCTTACGAATTAAGTATATCGGGGGGTAATAAAAATACGCGCCTATACGCCTATATATAGATTATAATATAGATAATAGACCGCCCTACTAGCCCTATTAAAGTTATTAGCCCTATTAAAGTTATTATTACTAGGGTAGAGATTAGATAAATTAGAATACTTACTAGGATAATTATTAAGGAGTAGGCCTAAATATCTAGGCCTATAGGGAAAACTATAGAAATCTATATTAAAAGAACGGGGATATTCCTATATTAGCGTAGGGTAATACGCCGTATAGGTATAAATTAGCGAGAGATTATAAAGCCTAGTTAGTAAGGGCCTATACTTATAGACGTTAATACTTAGTCTCGGTATCTTTTTCTACCTAGGCCTTAAGCTACTAGGTATAGCTTATAGTAGTAGGCTTATATAGGATACTCTTCTATATAGTAATTATCTCCTCACTTCTTTTATATACTAAATCTATAAACTATAAAAGGGTATAATCGATTATAAATTTTTAGTTAATAGGGGTAGGTATAACTAATCTATATATATTCTTATTATCCTATATAGGTAACCGAATTATCGATTATATAGTTACCGAAACTAGCTAGGCTAGCTATAGACTTAAGGGAGGGGTAACGCCTAGAGATATAGGTAAAACCGAGTATCCTATATATAGGGATAGTATTAGTAAGGTCGAGAGATATAGTGAAGGTAGTAGTAGTACTAGGGTTGACGGGGCTGACGGGGCTATAACTTAGGAGGTCTTAGATCTAGTAGATAACCGAGAAGAACGTGGGGTTTTAGCTCGTAGTCGTTTTAATAGTATAGTTAATAATAACTAGCCCGGATTATCGTTAGGCCTATTAAAACTTACCTATCTTTTATTACGGGTAGGCCTAGGTTAAGAGGGTTTAGCTACCGGTAGAGGGGTACGATCCCGTAGTATAGACGGTACTAGTAGATCTAAACTCTAAGGTATACTCGAATTAATACCTAAAGTCGAGGATAGTCCTACTAATAATATCGTAGTCTTTAAAACTATCTATAGCTAAAGGGGTATTAGAATTAATTAAATAGGGTTACTAGTAAGAACTAGGTTAGGTACCTAGATAATCTAATCGGATAGTAATAGTAATTATAATAATTTATTAGTTTCGATATAGGTAATACCGTTATCTCTAGGCTAGAGGATAGTAATTACTACTATAGATTTCTCCTTATACCTAAAGTAGTTAAAAATAAGTATAAGGACTAATAGTAAATAATATAACTCTCTATCTAGCTTATTATAATTAGGAAGCCTATAAAGCTAAATACTATTAAACCTAGAATAATCCGCTAGTACTTTAGGTATAATAATTATTAGGGAATAGTAATTAAATAGAAGTTCTAGTATAGTCTTAGGTATATAACCTAGTATAAAGTAATACCTCTCGGGGTACCTAATAACTAAGGCTCGGGCGTAGCCTATAATTATATCCTCTAATTACGAATATATAGAGATTTTAAAAGACTCGCTTAAGGTAATATCTATAGTATAGGTAGTAGTTATCTATCGGAAAGGATAGATATATATTATAAGTTCTAGTACCTTATAATATCGTAAGAAGTATAGTAAGTATACTAAGAATACCGCTAAACTAATTTTAAGTATAGAGATCTAGGGGGAGTTATACCGTAAGAATCCTACTTTAGTAACTCTACTATAGTTATATAAGAATACCTAGATTAACGACTTTTAGATTATAAGGTTTAATATTAGTAAGTTATAGGTTAAAATTAGTCGAAAGGAGGAGAATACTATAATTAGTTCTTATAAGATCTTTATATTTCTAATACTAAATACTTCTATCTAATATAGCTTTTAGAACTTCCTATAGTCCTTTCCGTAATTCTAGTCGACTAGATTACCTAGCTATATAGCTTTTAATTCCTAGGCTTATAGAGGGAATAAAAGTAGAAATACGTAAGATATTAACTTATTTTTAACCTTTATAACTTATATATCGAAATCGGTATCTAGGACTAAATAGTCCTTCTATAACTTATATCTTTATTAAGTCTAATTACTTACTTCTACTTCTATTATTATAATTAGGTCGTTTATAGCCCTATCTTCTTTCCGGTATCTACTTAGGGCCTCGATATATTTCCTTTAAGTAGTTAGTCTTATATAGCGCTTAATATAGTAGAAGTATAAACCTCGGGCTAGTATCTAGGCCTAGTAAATACTATAGAAGGTATTATTATATACGGAGCGGATTTCTAAAGCTAATTTATCTCGTAAAGGCTTAAATAGTTAAGTAAATAATATAGTATTTAAGACTTTTTCTAAAGTAAATACTAATATAATTAGGTATACGATTATAATAGCTAGCTAGTTAACGAGTATAGATACCCCTATAGGGAAGAATATAAAATCTTATCTAAGTACTTCTAGCTTCTTAAAGCGCCCCTCGCTTATAGGGCGTAGAATACTACGGGCTAGTATAACTATCTAATATATAAAGGTAGTAATCCTTACTAAGCCCGGGGGTAGGATATTACCTAAATACTTAGTATAGTATATTTAATTTATATATCGTAGGTATATATTAGCGTTAATACTATAGATAAGTAGATTTAATAATCTATCTAGTTTAATTAATATTATAGAGTTATCTATTAACTTATTAGCTTAGTTTTATTCGGCTAGTAGGACCTTCTTATCCTCGGTATCCTCGTATAATTTAATAGCTAAGATATCTTCTCTTAACTTCTAGGCTACTTCTAGGGGGTTTTAAGGATTACTATACTCGCCTTATAAGCTAGTACTAGACGATTACCTAAGGGCTATTATATAGGATATCGTCGTACGGAGAGAAACCTAGGGTATAAGAAGAGTTACGAGCGTACGAGCGTATATACGTACGTACGTATATAAAGTCGTGCGTATAATAATATAAGAGAGTAAGAGAGAGAGAGATAAAAAACCGAATAATAAATAGTATAGATAAAAAGATATATTTTAGCCTAGTATAATTAGGCTTTTATTTTTAACTAATAAGAGGAAAGAATAATAAAACTCTAAGGGGTATATTATATCTAGGGTATCCCTATATAAATTAATTTAAATAATTAAAAAAGGAATATAGTAATAAGCCTAGTATTTTACGTACTATCTTTAATATTCTTAACGTTTATTTAATAGGCTATAGGTCTTCTCTCGAGGTTTATAGTCGTAGGGGTCTTAGTTTAAATAGTTTTAACGTATCCTAGTAAAGTATAATTTTATAGGATAGATCCGAGCTATTAAAATAGTAAATTTCGTAAATAGTATCTCCTACGCGGTTTTTTATAAAGAATAGGCCTTACTATCGTAGGCTTAGTTTATAGGTTTTTCTTTTTTAGAGTATTATTACTATATTACTTCTCTAGAAAAGCCTATAATATCTCGTATCGTAGTAGACGGCCTATACTATAGCTTTTTTAGTATCTTTTAAAATAACTACGTATTATAATCGCTCTCGTATATTTATTTTATATAGGACGGCTTCTACTATTATAGAGGTTATAGGTAACTCCTAGGGTTCGTAGAAGACTTCCTAGATAAACGTAAAGTCTATCGGATATAGGTAAGTAACTTATAATATAATAGTAGGGCGGTAACTATAAAGAATTTTTACTAAAGTAAATCCTAAAGATTTAATATACCGGTTATTTATAGTATATTATATAGAAAAAACCTTATTTAATTAAATTAAAGTCCTAAAGGGTTTAGTTAATATCGTTTTACTAAGGATACTTTAAAAAATAGAATTATATACCTTAGCTTTACCTATAGATTTATAGGTCTTAAATAGTATATTAATAATATAAGTACCTATTAGAGATATAATATCTCTAAACTCCTTACCGAATATAGTACTAAAATCGCTATATAGGATCGTAAGGGCGTATAATATAGAATAAATCTACGCTTTCGTTACCCTTCCTAATTCCCTAGCTTTTATAGATTTTATAGGTATTAACTAAATAAAACGTAAGAACTAATTAACTAGTATTAGTACTTATATAAAACCTCGAATAAGTAGAAACGTTCTAATATAGTCGCTAACGATTAATATTATAGGCTTTTATACCGATATAAGTCTAGGGGGTACTTTTAGCTTTACTCGTATAAATTAAGTATAAAGCTAGTATTAAATATAGTATTCTACTATATCTTAGCCTATAGTAGGCTACTATACCGACCTAATTAGGTTCCGTTTTATAGTATTTAGTCCTAAATATCTAAACTCGTTATAGGCCTACTCGAGGGCGCGTAGGATTTTATATAGTAGTAAGTACTTAAGGTAGATACCTAGCCTAAATCTTCTTTATAATCGACCGGATATTAGTATATATCGACGGGTCTTAGACTTCTAAGTTAGGGCTATATATCTAGGCTATATAGTATCCTATTACCTATTATCTTCGGTACCTATTAGGTACGAGATAATATCCGAGTACTATTCGTATTTTATAACTTCTTTTAATTAAAAATCGGTACTAGGAGGTAGTATTATTTCCGTCGTATATATCTTAACGGCCTCGATTATCTAGGGGTAAGTAGTTTTTAGATATACTAGGGTCCTAGTATTATTATTTTCTAGTTAAGTAGAAATAGTCTTAGACCTATCGGGGGGTAATAAGTCGTACTTTTATACGCTTTATAATTATAATTATTTTTCTATTTAAGTTTTTACTTATACTTCTAATAGTTATTCGTATCCTCCTATATTATCTTTCTATACTTATATTCTATTATCTTCTAATTCTCCTAGTATATATAATATCTCGTTATCGTTATTATACTCGTCTCCTAGGAATATAATTCGACTTAAAGTATTAACTACTATATTTCTTTTATTTTTATAATATTTTATTTTAATATTTAATAGCTTTAACTTAATTACTTATTATACGTAAATACCCTCGTAATAGTTACTCCTTAAGAAATATAAAAGGGGTTTATAATCGGTTTAAATAATCGAAGCTAGGCTTCTAGGGTTAACGAATTTATAATAACGCCGATAAAACTCGACTAAAGTATATAACTCGCGCTTATAAGTTCTATATCGATATTATATAAGTATAAGGAGTATAGAATTATAGAGTAGAGGTATAAGTACTCCTTTCTATTACTATAGAATAATATAACTACCTCTAAATCCTAAAGTATCCGAATATAATTTAATTAGAAGGTCTAGGTTAAGCCTATATATAGCTATAGTAGTAGTAGCCTTCTCTTTTAAAATAGATAAAGTATAAGCTTCGGCTTAGCCCTATCTCTAATCTATATTCCTAATTAATCTATAGAAAGGTCTAGCTATTTTAGTATAATTAGCGATCTACTATTAGTAAGGTCTAATAGCCCTAAAGAAAGCCTTTATACTAATCTAATCTATAGGTATAAGCTAATCCTTAAGTCTTATAGTATAGTCTTCGTTAATATATATTATTCCGTCGGTATAGTAGGACTATTTTAGGTAATTAATATCCGAGAATCCGATCTATAACTTATTATATCCGATCCGTAGTCTAGCCTATTATAATCGTAGTAGTAGGTAGTTTATAAACTATCTTACTAGGGACCCCGGGCTAGTACTTTTTATAAAGATATTATCTATATAGTTAATATAAATAGTCTAATCTTATTTATCCTTAATAGGGTCCGTTAGCGAGGGTTTAGGGTCTAGGTTAGGTATAGGTCTTAGGGTAATTTTTATTAACTCTTCTAGTAAAAAACTCGTAGATTATAAACCCTAGGGTGTTACGGGCCGGATTACTAGGTAGACTATAGTGCGGAGATTTTATGAATTTATAGAGATAAAGAGAAGAGAAAATCTCTACTACGGTAGGGCGCGGGGGATCCGCTTATAATTACCTAGTATATATACTATTTTATATAGTATTATATAAGGCTTATATTATAGATAAAGTTTATAATATTACCCCCCTCCTTATTTATTCCTCTAGTATAGTTATTCGGGCGTAGTCGCCGGTATATTATTATTTAGTTTCTCCTCGGGTTCCTTATTATCCGTAGTATAGAATAACTAATATTTAAAGTTTTAAAATAGTCCTACTCTATTCGGGTATTAGTTATTATATTCTTTAAATTATATAAGTATATATTTAAAATTATCGGTATTATACTATAAGTTATCGGGTTTAAACCCGGTCTATTCTACTTAGTATTCGAGTCTCCCCCTCGTTATATAGCTATTTAAAATCTAGGAGATTTCCTATTCTAATTTATAGTCGACGAAATTAAGTTATAATTAGGGGTAATATTAGCCGGGTAAGCTAAGAATTTCGGCTTTATATAAGTATTTAGGGTTAAAGAAGTAGTATAATTTCTAATAAGTAAAAATATCGATTTTAAATAAGTATTTTACTTATTATAGAATTTTAAAAAAGCCGATATTCCGGTTATAATTATATATTTTCTACTTATTAATATTAATATATATAGAGTCGCCGATTATTTAATCGATATTATAATAGTACTTATTAGCCTATTTTCGCTATTATTTTTAAGTATTTCGGGTATTCGTTTTTATAGTTTCTTATATATTATAGTAGGTCTATATTTAAGTTTAAATATTTTATTATAAGAGGTAGTTACGGGGTAGAATATTATCCGGGATCCGTTCTTAAACGAGGTAATTTCGAAAAAAGTACCTTATTTCGAGCTCAATTAGTAATATACTAATAGTTTTATAGTAAGTTATAAACTTAATATAGTTAGTATAAGTAATAAAATCGCTCTAATTTATCTTATATTTATTTACGAAAAGTAGGAGGTATTTCTCGAAATACTAGTTTATAATCTCGGTATTTCTATTAGTCTATAAATAATAGGAGATACTTAGTTTTTATTCTATATTAAGATAAGTATATATTTCTTTCTACTATTTTACGATAAATTATAGGCTATAATCGGATATAATAGATATAAGTAGCCCGAAGTATTAGAATATATAGTTATAGAAGAATTCGGTAGTTTAGTAGGTAATAACTATTCGATAATATAAAATAGTAAGTATATATTTACTAAGTCGGTATATAACTATAAAGATATTATCGAATCCGTATTTATCTAAAAGTAGTTCTTTATAGTCTATTAAGATATACTACTAGGGGTATTTAGGGATAAGTAATAGCTAAAGTAGCCCGGGGGTATAGTCCTTCTAAGTCTTATTATATCTATAAATACGGTATACTTTCCGGTATTCTATTATATTATAACTAATACTTTTCTAATAGTAGTAGTAATATAATAAGAGCTCTATTTTTATTCGTCTACTATATCTAGTAATAGGTTAGTCGTAAACTTTTTATATAAATTAAGTATAAAGTTCTAGGGTTATAGGTAATACTTAGAATTTATTTAGGTTTTTAATTAATCTATTTTCTAATATCTAGCTATCTTTACCTTAGTCGGCTTAAGTTTATTTAAGTCTTTTAGCGATATAGTTTAGTCGGAGTACTTTATCGATTAGAGTAAGGCTTTTAAATTCAGTAGGTAAGCTCTCGGGTTATAATTCTAATAAGTACTCGGGTTCGCTAATTAGGCTTATTTCTATTAAAATAAGGTAAACTATAACTTTAGTAACTAAGTTTATAGGTAGTAGGGTAATACCCGGGGTAGGTATTATATATAAAGTTAGTATTAGGGTAATCTAGTATTTTTATTCTTTTTACGCCTTTTATATCTTTACTTATTCGCCTTTCTATAAGAGGCTATCGGTAGTAGTATTATCTCTCCCCGGTTAATAAGTAATTTAGTAATCGAGTAATATATAATCGTCGAGCTAATAGGCCTTATAGCTATTTATATATTATTTTATACTAAAATACTCGAAGGTATAGTAGTTAATAATAAATAAGATAGGTTTTATTAGTTTTTATAGTTCTAGTTTCTATTCTTAGATTACGAGGATAAGTACGAGTATTTTATTATTATAGATCTTATACTATACTTCGGCTTTATTTATACTATAGTTATAGTAGAATACGGGATACTATTCGTTATCGTCTTATAATTAGTAGAATATACCGGCTATTATAGTATTAGAAGAATTAATCTCGACTTTTATTTATCGGTTTAAGTCGTAAGTAGCGAGGATAAGCTTACTAGTTATAGCCTTATAGAGGCTTATAAAAGTAATATCTTCTTCTTCTCCTTACCGCTATTTTACGCCGTATTTAGTTAATTAGTATAAAAGTCTAGTAAATTAGCTATAATTACTAATAAATTTATAGTAGAAGTTATAGAATTCTAGGAAAGAATAGATATTAGTAATACGTTTAGGGGTAGCCTAAGATTCGATATCGTTTAACTTCGTAAAATCTATTTAGTTACTATCGGCCGATATAATATATCCGAGATATTTCGTCTAGTATATATAGAATTCTATTTTAGTAATATCGTATTAGAGTCCGGTAGCTAAAAAGTAAGTAAGAACTTAGTTTATATATTTTATATATTCTTTTTTTATTTATAAAAAAATTAGGATATCGTCGATATAAGTAATATAGATATTATCGAGGAGCCCGCTTAGGGCTTTATTAATAAATTATTAGAAGTTAGTAAAACTATTAGTAATACCGAAAAGTATAATTCGATATTTATACGACTTATAATAGGTTTTAAATATAGTAAACTCCTCGGACCCGAAATCTATATATATTTTATTAAAAATAGCTATAATATCTAATTTAATAAATTATTTTATCCTATAGAGAAAGTTCTAAGTATTTTATATAAGGGGTAGTAGGTAAGTATCTCGGATTATATAAGCGTTTAGGGTTTAATAATCTATATAGAAGTAGTACTTACTATTTAATTTTTTTACGAGGAGAATCGGGCTCGAGAAAAGACTTTCCGAAAGTATAATAAACCTATTCGCTAAATTCTCTTTTAAATAATTATAAATATACTCGAGTTATTCGAATATAAAATAGTATAAAAAAGCGTTTTTTCGAGGTAATTTATCTTTAAATCGGATCTAGATATCGTCGGGTCGGTAAAGTAGTAGTTTCTTAATATCTAATATAGAGAAAATATAAATATACTTTTAGTATTTAAGTAGAATTAAAGTAGTTTCTATAGGTAAATTTATACGGAGTTCGGCGATTATTATTAGAATATAAGCTAAATTTATAACTTATTTTACCCTTTTTTAAGTATATTTTTCGAAATTATTTTATATAGTAGTAGTAATATATAAAATCCCTATACTATAATATATCGTAATTAGTTATATAAGGGTTATAGAAGTAATTATCTTATCTTTCTAAATAAACTTCTAATTAGTAAAGGAGAAGTCGATATTATAATAGTTAAAGAATTTCCTCCTAAAGAGGATATTTTATTTTATATTTATAATAAAAAAGTAGTAGTATTATTCGAGTTTTTATTAGGCGAGGACGAGGTCGGTAAAAAAGTAATAGTTAATTTCCCCGGCTTCTTTTCCTTAGAAATCGCCGAGGGAAATAGGCTTTTTAAGCTATTCGATAATTCCTATTCCCTAGCGAATTAGGTTTTAAGCGGTATAAAGGTTTATATATATATAAAGGGTTACTCCGGTATTATAGTAGGCTTATATAGAGAAGAAAAGGTTTTCTAATTTACTATTTAAGAGATATTAAACTAATAGTAATTTTCTATTTACTAATTCGGTCTCTAGTAGTCTTATAATAATATCGATCGGACCTAAGAAGGAGTTTTTTTTTAAGCCGACTTATTTTCTAAGTCCTCCTCTTTTTTAATATTATAAATATAATTATCTTCGAATTTAATATTCTTTTTTTTTCTTTATACTAATAAGAAGGGCTCTATTTATAATAGCGGTAATAAAAGTAATAGTAGTAGTAAAAGTAGGCTAATTTATAGTAATATTTCGGTATTTTAAAATAAAGTATCCGGTTTTTTTGTACTTAAAATACTTTCCCTCCTCGGTAAAGCGCTTTAAGTATAGGTCTTTAAAGCGCTTTTTATTATCTATATCGTATTTAAATTCGATATAAATACGTTTATTATTACTATTAGTCGGGTATCTAATAGGGGTAGTAGTAGAATTATAAATCGAAGTATTAGTTATTATATAAGGGTTCTTAGTATATTCCTAATAGATAAGAGCGGTATAAATAGAACTTTATTAGAGAAAGACCTTCTAGAATATAGATAAGGTATAGTTATTATCTTCGAGATCGTATAAGATTTTAGCTCGGAATATAAATAGTAGTTTCTCGTAGATTTCTTCTTTAAATTCGTTAAAAGGCTTATAGAGCGAGATAGAGAGTAGGAGGAATTTATAAAGGAATTTATTACTATCTCCGCCTTTAGAGAGTTAGAGTTTCGACTAGTAAGTATACTATTCGGTTTTCTTATTATAATTAATAAAAAACTATCTTAAATACTTAATTAATTTATTTAAATTAGTAAAAAAAGTAGTTTTTAAGAGCTTTTAGGATAAGAGGTAGTCTTTAGTTTTCTTAGTAGTATAAGATAAAGCGAATTCGACTAGCTATTTATTATTAGTATAAGTTATATATCTTTTAATAAAACGGAGGACTTCGACCTTCTAGTTAAAGAACTTCGGGCTTATATTATTAGAGAGTTTCTCCGGGGATTTAATACTAAATAGGGTACCGAAGTAAATAATTAAAAAGAAAGTAATCTAAAATTATTTATAAATTAAGTAAATTCGGGTATTTAACTTTTTAGTCTCCTTCTATAAAATAACTTCCTAATATTCGAAATAGGTATTTATAATCTAAGTAGTAGCGAATTAATTCTTAATACCCTCGAAGTAAGTAATACGGATTTTAGCGGCTAGGAGGTTAGCTTCTATTTCCTTATATTATTCTATAGCGAGCTTATATCCGGTATATAGTTTATCGATCGTAATATAAAACCTAGTATTCTTAAATACTTACTCTTTATTTCTTATAAAGAAAACGCTATAAGTATTATAGGCCTTATAATATTAGGCTATTTAGTTATTATACTATAAAATTATTATAATAGTATAGGAGGATAAGATACGGATAGTTTTATTTATTTAACCCGGGTTATTACGAATATACTTATTAATTTTATTAGTATTTATTATAACTTATTCGGGCTAAACCTCTTTTTAAAGTATAATAATAAGTAGAATATTAAAGAAATTTAATTCGGCTTAATTAGCGGCGAGGGTATACTCTTCCTCGGCGAGTTCGCTAAGCTAGATACGATAGAAGAAAACGGGGTTAGGTATAAGTAAAAATAATATATAATATATAAAAGTACTCGTATATTAAAGGGTTTTAAGGGAATTATTAGTAGTATTATTTAGGATTAAGAATAGTTTCTTTAGAGAATAAAATAAAAGCTATACTACCGAAAGTAGGGATAGGGGTATAATTATAATAATAATTTATTTTTTCTTTTAGTAAAATTAGTAATAACTATTATTATTAATTTCGGTATAGATATAGTAATAGTAATAAGTTCTAAATACGAAAGTAAGTAGTACGGGGTAAGTTTATTATAACTAGCGAATAAGGGTTTAAAAAAATATAATAAAGGTATATAAGATATAAGCTAGAATTATTCCTAATAGTAATAGGTTTAATCTCTATAAATATATTATAAACCGGATTACTAAGTAGATTTTAATATAGAGATTTTATAAATTTATAGAGATAAAGAGAAGAGAAAATCTCTACTACGGTAGGGCGCGGGGGATCCGCTTATAATTACCTAGTATATATACTATCCTATATAGTATTATATAGGGCTTACGTCATAGACGAAGTTCGTGACATAGGGTATCCTTATAGGCTATAACTATCCTTAGGGCGTATTAAATACGAAGACGTATCTCTAGTCTAGTCTTACGCTAATAGCCTAGTATACGTATTTTAAATCTACTTTCGCCTTTATAGAGAATCTAGGATCCGATAAGAACTAGTAGATATCTAAGGTCTTCGTTATCTAGGTCCTAGGTATACGTTTATATATATTCGAGTAGTTAAAAGTTAATCTCTTCTCGGCTTAGTCGTTTATATTATCTTTATCTACTAATACTAGTTACGCTAACTAATAGGATAGCTCTCTATTTACTATAGTAGTATATTCGTATATACTAGCTTCTAAACCCTCTCTAATAAGTCGTTTTAACTAATATTTCTAGGCTATATTGAATTATTTAGGCCTACTTTTATTCTATAAGGTCGTTACTTTATCTAGGTCTAATCCGACTATATATATATATAAGTCTATAATAGGTATATTCTTTAGGTTACTATTATCGAGTTTTTAGTAATTATATAAAGTATTAACTAATAGATTATAATCTCTTTCGGATAATTCGGGTCCTAGATAAACCCCTTTCTCTTTTACCTAATATATAGCTTCTATTATAGTAAAATTACGTACTAGGAATCGATTAATATATCGGTCTATAGGAAATCTATAAGTATTTTACGGAACTATATCTACGGTATCTATATTATAATTCTATCGTATAGGGGCTACTAGGCCTAGTCCGGGGTATCGGGGGGTAATATCTATTTTAGTACTATAAGTAATTAATACTAATCGGTACTTCTCGTCGGTACTAGTTTATTTATATCTATAGGTAATCCTAGGCGCTCGCTCTAAGGGCTAATTATAGACTATTAGTCTCTAGGGGTCGGTAGTTAAATTAGCTTAGTATAAAGGTACTAATAAAATAAGTAGTTTAACGATATACTAAAGTCGTAATAATTTAACTAGTTTTCCGAATTACTATTACTAGAATTATTATTAGATTTATTATTATCTTTACCGGATTCTTCTAGGCCAAGATCGTCTTCTACTATATTTAGAGTATTAGTAGAAGATAGAAATAATAGAAGCCTCTAGGATATAGCCGGTTTAAATAAAAGCCCTTTTAATACTCTAGGTAACTCTCTAATAGTTAGGTCTTCTACTATTAGTAAGCTCGACTTAATATTAAATATAGTATTTATATTATATAGCTATAGTAGGCCTAGTAATATATATATACTATCGGAAATTAAATTAAGTATAAGCTATATAATAGCCTATATTTTATACTTAATCCTAGAATACTTAATAATTAGAGCTATATATTTATAGACCGGTATAAGGTTTCCGTTAGATATAGATAAGTATAGACCCTTAAAGCTAATATCTTTAAGTTTTTATAGGGTAATAATAAGTTTATTAATAAGATCTTTAGATATAATATTATACTAAGAACCCTAATCGGTATAGGCGTCTACTTTATCTAATTCGAAGGTTCTTAGCTATTTAGTACTTTTTATATAAAATATAATAATTAATAGTAGCTTATAGGCCTTTATATTTTCCTTCTATTTAGCTAATAACTATATACTATATATAAGTACTACCTTAAGTATAGCTAGATCGTATACTTAATAAGCTTTTAGTACTAGTATTAGAATCTTACGGGCTATTTAAGGGTTAATCTCCTTACCCTTCTTCTTTTAAATACGAGTTAATAGGTTTCGGAACCCTTTAGTAACCTAGGGAGATACCTACTATAGGTCTATAAGTAATATCGTTACCTAGAAGTTATTCGCTAGTTTTTTAAAATTAAAAAGTCCGAGACCTTCGCGTACTATAATCTCTAGTATAGGTTTTATAGCTTTTTTAACCGAAGTTATACTAATTAGGTTACCTCTAATAGTATATCTCTTCTTTATCGTAGGCTTAGCTATAAGAGCCTCTATAGCCTAGGCTTTTATAGATAAGTCTAAATCTAATTTTAAACTTCTTATATAGCTTAGGTATATCTATTATTAATACTAGGGGCCCTATTATTATTACTCTCTAAGATTATAGTAAGAGAGTTAACCGCTAGGTCTATAAGCCCGAACTTTATAACTCGCTAATTAGTATTAAAGGGTATAGCTATATATAAGTATACCTTCTTTATAGTTTTAGTTAAAGTAAGTAGAATAGTAATACCTATATAATAAGTCGAAATAGTCTAGGTATACGATTATATAGATAATAGTAAGGTTATCGTAGCGGATAATAATACTACTAAATTATCCTTATTTTAGGGTAGTATAAAATCGTTAGTATAGGCCTAGTCTATTATATCTACTACTTCTCTCTAAGTATCCTAGGATTTAGCTATTTCTATTATATTAGTATAGGCTACTTAAATAGAGTATATATTAATAGTACCCTTAAAAGCTTTACTACGCGCGCGCCTAGCCGACTTATTTAGAAAGATTATCTACTTTAAATAAGAACGTTCTTATAGCTATAACTTCGTAGGGTTAGTATACTTAGGGCGTATATATCCCTTTTTATTATAATCGATATAAATACTCCTACTAGTAATATTCTTTAATATATTAATAAATAGGTTTTTAGACTAGGTCTTAAATAAGACTTAAAGTATATCGGAATATTATTCGTTTTAGTTAGTATCGTATAGGGGCTCTAGGATAGTAGACGACCTCTAATTAGATCTAGGGTTAGAGGTCTTACTAGCCTAGAGCCGGTTATCTAGGACGTACTAAGTCGGCTATACTAGTTAAGATCTCTACTATTATTACTATTATTGGGGTAATCCTAAGGAGGAGTAGGCGTATACTAATATAGAAGGGCTTATCCCTACTAGTATAGCTAGCGAGGTAGTATACTAATAGGTAAGTTAGATAGTAATAGTAGTAATTTAGCTAAGTATAAGGGAAGGCCTCTAAATATTCCCTAGTATATAAGAACTACTACTAGCTAATTATAGGCTATATATAAGGTACCCCTAGTTATCTTATTTAGATTAATACCTAAACTTTTAATATAATCCTTAAATATATAAGTTTTTATTTAGTTATTAAATTATTTAACTATAGTAGTTCGTTTATCTAATACCTACTAGGTAGCTAATACGGCTTTATAGTAGTCCTTTAATAAGTATAGCCGTATAGCCCTACGATTAACTACTTCTAAGTATAGTTCTAGGTTAACTAATCCGTAGTAGAACGTATAAATAATTATTTATATATAATACTTTTCTTATACTATTAAAAGCGATATAGGGGTCCCCTTATATCCGCTAGTCTACTTTAATAGGGCCTAAGTACGTATAAAATAAGCTAGTAGTAGCTTATCTTTATTCTACTAAAATAATCGAATATCTAGGGTCTAGGGGGTCTTACTAATAGCTATAGGGAAGTATTTAATTAGTTACTATTCTACGGCCTAAATATCTTATCTAGTACTAGTATTTATATTCTATTTATCTATAGTAGTTCTAAATAAGGTATTCGAGTTAATATAAGTAGTAGCCTTATCCGAATAGCTAATATCGATAGCCCTTAGTACGAGGTTAGGGTAGTTATTTATAGTAATATTTAAGGCCTTAAGCTCCTAGTATAAAGAGGCTAGCTATCGAGTAGTACTTATACGACTATTAAACCTAGTAATTAAGGTTAGTAGTCTAGGGGCTAGAACTAGATCTAGGCGTTAATCTATTATAACTTATATAAGCCTATCTCTTAGATTAAACTTAAGTAAGTATATAAGAGTACTATTCTTAGATCTAATAGATAGAGAGAAAAGTTCTAGGTCTTATAAAGAGATTAGTAAGGTATATATTTTTAAGATATAAGTTATAGAAATCTAGGTCTTCTCTAGGGGTAGTACCTTCTTAGCTATATTAAAAGCTATCTAAGGCGATAATAACGTCGATTCTAGGTTACTACTTAGAGGACTATTCTCCTTACTTAAGATCTCCGATCGTAGTTCTCTAAAAGTTTCGTATAGAAGTTAGTAAACTAACCGAGAAACTAGTATACTAAAAAGGTATTATTACTATTCGAGAGACTAGTAATTTATAGGCTAGGCTACTTCTTATCTTTTTTAACGGCGTAACGACTATACGTAATCTATATAGGAGGTAGTCTAGGATTAATAAAGATAACTAGTAATAACTAGTAATAACTAATAATACTAATACCTAGCGAAACGGCTACGGCGATAGCGATAGAGATAGTGATAATAATCGCGAATAGGGCCTTAGCTTCGGCTATTCCTCGATAGCTCTACTAATTTACCTAGGGTATAAATAAAGTAGTAATAATAACGATCTAGGGAATAAATAGATAGGCCTTTAAAATAGAGGCTAGGGTGATATAATAGAATACCTTAAAATAAAGACTTAATAGTATTATAGACTTAGTTAGTTAATTGATGATAAAGCTAACTAAACTATCTGGGGTGGACTGTTTATATGGGGTCTTTTATCAATAATCTTCACGTGATATAGCCCCATGGCACCTTCCTCACGAATCAAGCACTACGGATATTATAGTTTTTAGTTATTACTCTAGTACTATACGGTATACCTATACTAGGGGTCCCTTATATATCCTCTTATATCTTTCGGATACCTAGATATCCTCTACTAATATACCTATCTAATATACTAATAATACGATATTAGCTATATCCCCGTAGATTAACTTATTTTTTATCGTACTATTTCTAATATTTAGATACGCTATTCGGTACTTATTATTATACCCTCTTCCGGGGCGTTCTAAACTATACCGCTATAAAGCTATTATAATTAATTTCCTTTAACCTACGCCTTCTTCTTACGAGATTACTAAGCTTATAACCTATAAGATTTAGTAGAGGTAACTATAGCTAATTAGGGCCTAGATATTACTAAACCCTACTACTAGATAGATCGTATTATAGTTACTTAATTAAATCTATCGTAAAACTCTTTAATTATAGTAGATATCTATCTAGGAGGCCTACCGTAGATACGACGTAATACCTAGGTATTACTAGCTAGCCCCTAAACGTACAAACCACGATAGGCATAATATCTGCCCAGCCGTACCCATATCCTTACAGCCTTCTACTTCTAGGTATTTTTTAACTTAGGCCTATATTATAACTTTATAGAATTACTAATACTAATTACTAGGTTTAGTTTCTCTTTTCTAAACTTTTTTAAGTATCGACTTATAGTTAATATATACTTATTCTCTTACTAAAAGCTAGGTTAGTACGAGTTATTTTTTTAAAGTTTTTAAAATTACTCGTATATTAATTTTTCCTTTTTTTTAGAGTTTAAAAGAGACTATTCCGATAATATTTTAATCGACTAAAATTTAAATCTAGTTCTAAATTACTATATATCTTATAATTTCCTTATTCTTAATCACTTAAGTAATAGGATTAGCTTTATCTTCTTCGTCTAAATTAATATCTTTCTAGATACCTCGAAAACTTATATATATAAAGAGAAGCGTATACTAAACGGTCTATTAAGGAATATTTCTAAGAATTTATTCTATAGGGATTTTTATACTTAGTTCTTTATTTAAAGTATTCGCTTAGCTTAAGAAAAAGTCTTTTTAAAGTAGCTTAAAGTAGTAGGTATAATTAACTATATAAGCGGGGTTTTACTAGTTTATATCTTAGAAGAAGAGTACTAGGCTTATAACTATCGTATAAATAGATCCTTATATATAGAATCTTTTTATAGTACTATAGATTATAAACCCCTTATTCTCTATTCTTATATTCTAGAGATAAATAATTAAAGATTAATATAGATCATATAACGTAGGCTTCGTCATTATATGATATTATTTAGTGATCGGTGGCCAGCCTGATCAACCTATTCTGACCACCTGTTTGCACAACACTAATCCACGCCGATCTCTCCCCGTACAGACTGGTTCCGACCCCTTCTGGTCCCTATAAATCACCACACCTTTTTAAGGATCACATCACGTTAGTTGACATGGCATAGATTACATGGTGATCCCATATTAAGTATTGTTGTTGGGCATAAGGCCTGGCCAGTCTTAGACCACTATGTTGGCTATCGCTTATGTGTGGGGTGGGTACTGGCAGCAATCATAAAGTGCTGCAACTCCAAGCGTATTTTATTTGGGGTTTCTTGATCTCACTCCTGACCCAGAACTTGATCAAAGTCGCAATAAACGATGACTGATTGGGTTGGCCGACTCGTTATGTCTTATGCCAGACAGCGTAATATTCCAGATGATACGATTGTAAGTCTACCCTCATTATAGGCCCGTATAATAAAATGTTTACCTAGAACTACTTACCCATGTCATAGGCTGCTTTGGGCTGGGCAGGATTCAATGAAAGGCCATCAGCCGTCGAATATCATCGTGTTAAAACAGAAGAAATAAATCAAAATGAACTGAACCGTCGCATCTATGGATGGATTCAGTATAGAGATAATTACATGGGATTAAGCAAAGAAGTCAAAGACCTATTGAGGAAAGTTGACGAGTATTGTGATCGGAGTGAGCGGCCGGCGTCGCAGGAACCGATACCTTCGGTTGAAGATGAGAGAGAACACAAGAAGCCAAAAAATAAAAATAAAAAAAATAAAATAGGTCAAAGGGCTCGTAAGTGAGCAAGCTGTAGAGAGAGTGCCCCTCTTTTGCACGTGCCCCCCTTTTGCACAGATCCTTTAGTATAATCTATATACAGTGAGTGCACCCCCATAGGAACGTACCCCCTGACGAACAGCCGTAACCCTACTCTTATATCTACTTACCTTTACCGCTTTAAATACTTCTTTT